>JASVEL010007009.1:0-193635 GCA_032618575.1 Nicotiana noctiflora | reverse complement strand
TTGTAGGTTCCTATGAAATTGGTCACTATTTCTGGATGATACAGTATTTGTTTATAGTAATTCATTTTTGAACGCCAAATAAAGATTGGTTCTCCAGTATTTATATTTTTAAGAAAATAAGATAAAGCAACAATGCTGGAATACTAGGTAGAGAACTGGAATTTATGTATCCTTTATGTCTAGACCTCTAGTATACTAATCCAAGCTAGTTGGGAAAATTAAGTAATTTAGCTTATACTTTATATGGAATAACAAAACTATAGATTTTTGTTCGCCAGTGGTACAATAGGAACCCATACGAGTAATTTTGATTCTATCGATTGCAAGGCCATGCAATTTAGAAATTCTATTCTCTGTGATTTTATTTTACCACATAAAAAATCTACTAGTAATTCATTATATAATTTTTTGTTAGATTCTCGTTTATTAGAATTTTTCACGAGCAAAAAACTGAATTTATACTTAGATATTATAAGAACAAGTATAATTTTTTTGTTAGATCTTCATTTACCAGTACATTTCACGAGAAAAAAAAACTGAATTTACACTTGATATTATAAGCACAAGTATTTAGCAATATATAAACGAGATTCTCTATTATTGGGAAAAAGTTTTTTTATGACGTGGCAAGACACGTGAAATAATCAAAAGGTTGACAGATAATAATTAAATAAAAGATGCGAGAAGACAAATTAGACACGGGACGTAATTCAACTACGAGTCTCGTACCTGTTTAGAACGGATTGGGATGTAATTCTAAAGACAAAGGAAACAAAGAGGAAGTAGATACGAGTTCCATATCAATTCAAGATATTCAAGGACAACGGATCAAAAATCATTTAAAGCATGGATCTGAAGACAGGAAGAAATCCAAATTCAATCATTAAATACATTATACGTTGAAGAATTGGCATTTAATAGGAATGATTGTGTAACGGCCTATTCAATGTCATTTATTACTCATAATTATGCCATTAATTAAAGCCTATATTTCATTCTTCTACCTAGGGTAAGCTATAAAAGGATGAAGTTATACCATTTGTAGACACGATCAACTATTGAAAGCATACTGAAATACAATTTTTCTTTACTGTTCATTCTAATTATTGAAAGCCTATTACATTCTTCGGTCTCTTGATTATCAGTAACCCGATTTTTTTAGTATTTTCTAGTTTTAATCGACATCTTATTATTTTGGTTAAACAAATTGGTTCCGTTACCGGGAATATGATAATCTATTCTTTCTAAGCTTAACAATTTACTTGTTATTAACATCATGTCAAACACCACCACCAACAACAATGCTGTTGGAAAACAGATCCCTCATGTTCAAAGGGATTTTCACAATGTTAACATAATTCTTTCCAATCCAACTTCTTCACACCAATCTCGTGAAGATACTCATGCATCAAATGCACCATTGCCGAAAAGGACATTGAATGTCATCAATGATGGAGAGGATATTTACAAAGTAACGTACAAGGCTTCAAATAAAATTTCTAAAGTAGTTATTACACACGGGAAGCGAGTACGCCAAACCTTAGAGGATGAAAGTATGAGTTTTGATGACGCAGATACAGAAGGAATGATCACTCCTCACAATAATGCACTGGTTATATCCTTACTCGTACATGATACTAATGTAAAGTGAGTTTTAATTGATCCAGGAAGTTCTGTCAACATCATTTTGCTAAGAGTGTTGCAGGAAATATAAGCTGAAGATAGAATGATACCCAAAGCACATACGTTATCAGGCTTCGACAATACAAACGTGATAACGATAGGTGAAGTAATTCTAACAACTTATGCTGCAAATGTCGTTAAAGAAACTAAATTTCAGGTAGTTAATATGGAAATGGCCTATAACTTAATCATGGGGAGATCATGGATTTATGATATGGATGTTGTCCCATCAACTCTACATCAAGTTATCAAGTTTCCATCGCCTTGGGGAATATGTCAAATTCGAGGAGATCAACAAACAGCCAGGAGTATCAACGTTGTGGCAAGTACGAGTACTGTAGGAACAGTTGGAGGCAATAACAACCAAATTTCAACTGAAAAAATGGATTTAGACTCGAGACCTGATGTCATTCAGGAACCTGAAGAAAACGAAAACATCAAGACAACAAGAGAGGAGCTCGAAGCAGTAATATTATTCAAGCAATGGCCTGACAGGAAAGTTTACGTAGGAGTTAATCTAAGGCCTGACATGCGAGGTATGTTAATTGAATTTTTAAAAACTAATGGGGACTGTTTTGTTTGGTCCCATGCTGATATGACAGGTATACCATCAGAGGTGACGACTCATAAACTCAACGTGGATCTATCTTTTGTTCTAATCAAGCAGAAGAAAAGAAAGCATGGAGCTTTCAAGAATCAAGTAATTCAAGATGAAGTTTAGAAATTATTACAAATTGGGTCAATCCGCGAGGTAAAGTATCCTGAATTGTTAGCCAATATGGTGGTCGTACCTAAGAAAAATGGTAAGTAGCGAGTTTGCATAGATTATACAGATCTAAATAAAGCTTGCCCGAAAGATTCTTTCCCTTTACCCCATATAGATCAGATGATAGATGCAACTGCAGCTCATGAACTTCTAAATTTTTTAGATGCATATTCGGGGTACAACCAAATTAAAATGCACCCCGGTGATGAATAAAATACTTCTTTCATCACAGACCTGGGGACTTACTGTTATGAAGTAATGCCCTTTGGTCTAATAAATGCTGGTGCAACCTATCAAAGGTTAGTCAATAAAATGTTTCAGGAACATTTAGGAAAAATTATGGAGGTATATATAGATGATATGCTTGTCAAAACCTAACATTCTACTGATCACATTTCTCATTTATCTGTCACGTTTGAAATTTTGCGTAAATACAATATGAAACTTAACCTAGAAAAATGCCCATTTGTTGTAGCCTCAGGTAAAGTTTTGGGTTTTCTTGTTTCTAACTGTGGTGTTGAGGTAAATCCTTGTCACATTAAAGCAATCGAAGATATACCTGATATCCTTACAAAAAAAAAGAGGTCCACCGATTGACTGGAAGAATCGCAGCCCTAGGGAGATTTATTTCTAAGTCTTCTAAAAAATGCTTTAAATTTTTCTCGGCACTTAAGAAATAGGATCATTTCGAGTGGAATGAAGATTGACAACGAGCCCTTAAGGATTTGAAAATCTATTTGTCAAACCCCCCTCTATTGGCGAAGCCAAAGGAAGGCGTAAAGTTACTTATTTATTTGGCAGTTTCAAAAGTTGCGGTAAGTGTTGTTCTAGTTCGTGAAGACCAAGGTAAACAATCTCCTATCTATTATGTAAGTAAGACTTTATTAGATGTAGAGACAAGGTATCTGCAGTTGGAAAAATTAGCGTTAGCTTTAATTATGGCATCTAGGAAATTAAGGTCTTACTTCTAGTGTCATCCTATTGTTGTAGTTATAGCATTTCCATTACGAAATATTTTGCATAAGCATGAACTGTCAGGTAGATTAGCAAAACGGGCTATAGAATTAAGCGAATATGAAATAATTTATCAACCTAGAACTGCTATCAAATCCCAAGTACTTGTAGATTTCGTAGCTAATTTTAGTCAAGGGATACATTTAGAGGCAGAAAAAAAATTACAAGTTTTTAATGGTGTGAACCCGGGAATTTGGACATTGTTTGCTGATGGTTCATCTAATGTAAAGGGGCAGGCTTAGGAATTATTCTAATACCACCAACGGGAGAAATAATTAGACATGCTATAAAATGTTACCCTATTACTAATAATGAAGCACAATATGAAGTTGTGATTATAGGTTTGGAATTGGCACTCGAACTCGGTATTAAGCAAATCATAATCAAAAGTGATTCTCAGCTGGTAGTAAATCAAATACTGGGGACTTATGTAGCCAGAGAAATCAGAATACAGGAATATCTCGAGAAGGTGCGAGAATTAGTAAGACAATTCAAAACTTGGAAGGTAACGCAGATTCCAAGAGATAAAAATGCAGAAGCTGATGCTTTGTCTAACCTCGCATCCATTGCAGATATAGCAAACGATGCAAATGCTTCGATTATACATTTATTCCATTCCATTCTCGAACCTGATACAAACGAGGTAAATTTTAATCATTTAACATGGGATTGGAGGAATGAAATTATTGCTTTTTTGTAGTATGGAACCATACCTAATGATAAAACAAAGGCTCATGCATTACGTAAGAAAGCTGCCCGTTATTGTTTACATCAAGGAAATCTTTATCGAAAAATGTTCGGAGGTCCTCTAGCAAGGTGTCTCGGTCCTTCACAGATGGAGTATGTAATGAGGGAAATACATGAAGGACATTGTGAAAATCATGCGGGAGGAAGATCATTGGTAAAAACGTTGATACGGGCCAGATATTATTGGCCTAAAATGGAGAAAGAAGCTAACGACTTCGTATCTAAATGTGATAAATGTCAGAGGTACGGAAATAATATGCATAGACCAGCTGATTTACTACACCCAGTCATAGCTCCATGGCCCTTCATGAAATGGGAAATGGATATCGTGGGTCCATTACCTCAGGCAAAAGGACAGGTAAAGTTTCTACTTATGCTTACTGATTACTTCAGGTAGAAGCAGGGGCATTCAAACAAGTACGAGAAAAAGAAGTTAAAGACTTTATTTGGAGGAATATAATATGCCGTTTTGGGGTACCAAAGGAAATTGTGTGCGATAATGGTCCAAAGTTCATAGGAGCACAAATTACAGAATTCTATCAAAGCTGGCAAATCAAAAGGATAACATCAACACCATATCATCCGGTGGGTAATGGACAAGCTGAATCTACGAACAAGATAACCATCAATAATTTAAAGAAAAGGTTGCAAGATTCAAAAGGCAACTGGCCTGAAGTTCTGCCAGCTGTGTTGTGGGCTTATCGGACAACTACGAAAAAACGTACGGGCGAAACACCATTTTCGATGGTCTATGGCGTAGAAGCTCTGATTCTTGTAGAAATAGGAGAACCAAGTATAAGATATGATCAAGCAACGGAGGATTCGAACAATGAAGAGTTACGGGTTAATCTTGATTTGATTGAAGGAAGGAGAGAAGCAGCATTGATAAGAATGGTGGCTCAAAAACAAGTGATTGAATGATACTATAACCAGAAAGCACGTCTCAGGTTCTTTAAAACTGGGGACTTCATGCTCAAAAAGGTATTTCAATCTATGAAGGCTGCTAATTCAGGAAAGCTAAGTCCAACATGGGAAGGACCATATAGAATCTGTAACATTGCGGAAAAATGTGCGTACAAGCTAGAGACTATGGACGGCAAAATTCTACCTTCACATTGGAATGTTGTACATTTAAAAAGATATTACTTCTAAGGGGGTAGACACGGTCAGGTATCTTCATGTCAAATTCTTTTTTCTTTTAAATTATTAAGTTTTTACTAACAATTTTAGATGCTAGGCAAAATCCCTAACCCGTGCCAAATGATGAGCCACAGCCTGCATGGAAAAATAGAATATTCTTAAATTCTAAGTCTAGGGTTAATATCAATCTGATGGAAATACATACGGGTAGGCAGTCTTCATCTAAAATTGTACCTCCGAGTCCCGCGTATTTTCTGTTTCAGGAAAGGGACCAGCATATGAGTACTAACCAAGTGTTCAAGGCCTCATTCTTCAATGCTCAAACACTTGGGGGACTATACAGTATACATAGCTTCATGCAGAAAAATAGATGCAGGTTCGTAGAGAAAAAGAGATACAGTTATTCAAGCAAAAGTTGACTAAACTCAACTACAAATTACCATGTATCAAGATTCAGTTGTGAATAGCCACGTATACAACATTCTCAACGTTACTTTACATAATACATTTTTCGATGTTGTAAATACTTTCCAAACCCTTTCTAAGTATATAAAGATAGGGTTATGTTTATGTGCTAAAACAGGTTACAATAAAAGAAAACCTTGTATATTTTATATTAAGAAATCTGTTACACGAAAAATAGTTGCGAGGAAGTTATAGACGTACTACAATGCATGTATCATTCAAAAATTTTCTCAAGTTCGTGAATAAAAACTTGTCCAAGTTATTTCATACAAAAAACATGTGTTTCCTATTTATTCCATCGTATTATAACACCATTATGAAGTTGAGACATCTTATTCATTAAGTGTCGATATATAAAAGGGCCCTCTCTTTTTAAACCTCATGTTGATATTCCATGAGATGGATCATAAAGCATTTTAAAAAAAAAAAGTTAAATTATTCTATAAGTCCTAAATAAGGAAATAGGCAGGAATAAAATTCAAAAGAATACTTATAAACTTATTGACTTACAAAAAAGATTCAATAGAAAGTCTTTACAAAATAGAAAATCTTTACAAACCCCCCATTAATGTAAACTGGGGACTAATTCCATAAAATTACTCAAAAGTCCAAAACTAAAATTCTCAACTTGTTCCTGAAGGGAGTTGGTTTTTCTGAAATTGTTGTGCTAACTTCCTTGTCATAAGCAATCATAGGCACAGAATCAACTTCTAGAGAAGTAGCAACAGTTGGGATGTTGGTATTATTAAGAGAAGTAAGAGTCACGGGAGCATCAACTTCTGTGGGCTGATCCTCAGGGGCTGGGATTGCAATATTGTCAACTTCAGTAGAAACAGCTCCATCATTGGAGGGATCATCATCCATGGTGGTATCATCTGTGGGAGAAGGAAAGTCAAGTGGTTGTTGAGTCATTTCAATGGTCTTTAAGACCTTGGCTAATTCTGAGTGCAAATCAAAATCCTATTGGCTCGCCTCCATTAAAGCATCACGGCGGGAGTTCAAAAAAGCCCAGCTCACCTCCGAATCAAAATTCTCCTCAAGAAGAGCATAATCCCTTTGCCACGAGGTAATATCATTTTTCAATATTTGATTTTCATTTAAAGTGGCATTAAGGGTGGCTTAAAGAGAGGCACGAGAGTCTTCTAAGGCACGTGCCTTATCAGAGGAGGCTTGCAGATCAGTCTGAGCTTGAGATAAGTTTTGTACTAGTTCTCCCGCGTATTCTTCTTTCTTCCTCAACAAAACTTTAAGTTCTCTAATCTCCTCACTTGACTTATATATTTACTCGGAAAAAGAACATTCCTGGTGCTCTTTTTCCTTCTCCACCTTGCTGAAAGAAGCCTTGACTCCATCTAATTCAGAAGTTAAAGCATATTTTCGTTGTTCCAAATTGCGATTGTTCTCTTGCAAATCCTTTATCTTTTTCTGAGCATTCTTCAGTTGCTCTTGCCAACTGGTTGCTTTAAGATCAGCTTCCCTCGCTTTCTCTTCAGCTTCAAGAATAGCTCGGTCAACTTCACGAGCTTTCTTCTCCAAAAGAGAAACTCTTCACATAAGTTCCGTGCGTATAAGATTTGCCTGTAAAAAAAGGTATATATAAGTAGAAATTAAAGGGAGAATTTTCTTCTAAAAAGGGGGGTGGAAAGGAAAATACCTTCAAAGTACTATGAACTATATCATTCATTAAGGTCAAACAACTATGACTGTCCATTTTTCTTTTCTCTACTTCCCCGATTAAGGGTTCGAGCCAAATGTCTGCCCCACCTGATTTCCTCAAAACACTTCTATTAACCGAAACCTCAAGTGTCACGCTCCTCATAGCCATGCTTCTGTTGCTGGAACTTTCTTTTACATGGCTAACAGAAGAAGAAAGAACTGTAAAAGAAGGTACGGTAGAGGAGGTGAGAACAGTAGAATTTGAAAAGGTTGGAATAGGTACGGGGGCAGAAGTTGGTAAGGAAGTAGGAACGGAAATGGTAGCAGGTGTAACACTTGAAGTAAAAGGAGAAACATGAGGGAAGGAAACAAAAGGTGAAAGAGGGGTTTCCTCCAAAACTGGGCCAAAATCACCACTCTCTAAATAGCCATTTATGCAATGACATTTATGGTGTGGTAGTTTTGCACAAACAGCCATTCTGAAGAGACTCTTCAGATTTCAGCCCAACTTTTGGCTATAAATACAATACAATTATGCTCAAAATTTCATTATGAATTTCTGAGTTTCTCCTCCTTTCTTGTATATACTTTTAGCATCAAACAAAGCGAAAAGTAAGTGTAATTTTCTATCGAACTTTGTGTTCGCTGAAACACTGGGGTTTGATGTACCACTATACCAGTGTGTAATTCATTTTATCCTGGGAGGAAGTAATCCATAACCTTGGGTACTATGAGGGGATTAAATTCCTTAAGGAAACACTGTGAATTCAGTGGGCTCGAATTGGTTTCTTCATTTCTGTTTATGCATATTCTTGTTTGTATTTATTTATATTTCTAGAATTATTTTACAAATACAGTGTAATAACAGAGTTGTCATCCACGGATTGTCTAGTTTCAAAAGTGGATACTAACTCGGATTTATTTTTGTGAGAGATTCCATTAAACACTTGGACCTCCTCTAATTTTGTAATGCTTAAAGTTGATGTTGTTGTATCAATAAGGACTTTAACATCTGATTACTTAGTGTCAAACACCTTGCAACAATAACATGTGACAATTTTTAGAACATCTTGGCTTCGATCTCTATGGAATATTCCTTGATTGCAGCCATATGACCTTTCGTCGGCTCGAGATGTTGTTTACGAAAGCGAATCAACACTTTCTCAGTAAAATATTCCCAATCTGCCAATTGTTTGTTCTGGAAAAGCCATTGGTACCACTTTAAGGCTTCTTCGTCGAGATCGGACGAGGTGATAGTTAACTTATTGTTTTCTGAAATCCCATAAAATTTAAAATATCGTTCAGCCTGAGAAAGCCATAATTCTGGATTCTCGCCACATAATTGTCGGAATTCCAGCCAAATAGGCTTAATCGTTTCAGTGCTCCAACTCATGTAACAGTGAACGAATTTCAGCCATCATGACCTTAATTGGATTGTTAGTTCGAGATACTTAGTTCTCCATTGAAGACCACTGGATGAAAGCACCATTGTTACAACTCCAAAATGCAAATTATGTTGATGGTAGTATCTAAAGATTACAACACAACGAAGTAGAACAACAGTAATGGAAGTACAAAAATGCAGAAGCTAAGTAAGATAGAATAGAACTAAAGAAGGGGATGAGAAGCTGGAATCAGAAATGGGGAGGATTCAGACAGTTCCTTCAACAGTATTCGCATAACCCCAAATCAGGGACCATTGTCCCTTATAATAGAACCATTCTTACTCCTATTACTCAACCTGGATCCAAAATTAACCTAGCCCTACGGCTTGTACTCGGCACAATAATTCGTTTCAGCCCAATAACTACTTGTGTGAGATTTGGCTGGTGCTGATTCATAACATCAGAAGTGTTAATGCCCCACAAAGTGATTAGAGGAGCGTTTGCGATATGCATAAGAAGAGCTTCGTGGTGTAAAATTAACCAACCCTGATTGTAAATGCATATTGTGCTTCCTAATTAAGCTACGAGGCCATGATTCGGACACATATGAAGATAATGATTGGTTCTGAGTTCTGCAGCACCACAACCGCTGTCGTCATCCATTCAGGAGTAGAGATGAGGGCGTTTCCTATCTTAATAGTTTGTTCTTCCTTTTGTCAATGAATTAAGGATGACAATGCAAGGTTTAAGTGTGGGGGCACGGAATACATTTTGTTTTTGTTTTTGTTCTTTTGTGATTTTGTTGTGGTCTTTAGTTGCTTTTTGTTCATTAGAAAAAGAAGTTTTTGCCTTTCTTAATTACTAGTATAATTATTTTTGGTAAAACTTCTCTCTGACTCTTTCAAGCTTTTGTTTTTTGCCGGAGCTCTAATAATAGATTTATTTTTATTTGGCGAAACACATAAATGGCCCCTTTAAGTTATCCACAACGACCAGTTCAACTAAACCCTTTATCATTTAGACACTTCAAGTGTCCATTAACTAGATTAAATAAACACCCGAGTGAAACAGATCATATACGTGAGTTACACACGCTAATAATGAAGGCTACAACAACTGTATATTGATGTATGCATATGAATAGTATAGTATGTAGTAGATGTATTCAACTGTATGCATAATATGTATGGATTTGTATACAAGTTTATGCAGCTGATTATTAGTCCCTATGTATTTGTATACATGTACCTTGAATCTATATGCAAGTATTTATTTCTGTAAGCATTAGTATCCAAATGTATACAACTGTATGCATCAATATATGTATGCAGCTAATTATACAAGTATTTCTATCTATATATGTTTGTATAGAAATGTATTTTAAAACCGAATGAAGAAACTACAGCAGGTATTGAAGCATAAAATGTATGAAGAATTAATAATGAAGGTTGCAACCGTTGTATATTGCTGTATGCATATGAATAGTATTGTATGTAGTAGATGTATTTAACTATATGTAGAATCTGTATGGATTTGTATACAAGTTTATGCAGCTAATTATAGTCCCTATGAATTTGTATACATGTATCTTGAATCTATATGAAAGTATTTATTTCTATAAGCATTAGTATCCAAATGTATACAGTTGTATGCATCAATATCTGCAGCTGATTATACAAGTATTTCTATCTGTATGTATCTGTATAGAAATATATTTTGCAACTGAAAGCAGAAACTACATCAGGTATTGAAGCATAAAAAATGTATGTGAATGCAATTGCATACTTATATATGCAAACATATGCCTATTAGTTATTAATAATATCTAAACTAGCAGTGATACAATTTGTATATTATCATGTTTCTGGTGTCATTGAATATGCCATTCATCAGATAAATAAAGGTTGGCTTATTTCCGGTGGTTCACCAATTGAGTATTTTAGGGACCATGTCATCAACTCGGAGTGCAATTTTGGAATCAACAAAAGAACAACACTTACAGAAACACAACTGCATAGCTAGGGGCATCCCAGTTATCCTGTAATACTTTCACAACATCCATCATCTTGCTAATCGATTTTGTCAATATCTCAAATGCTTTTAAACCCCAATGATATTTAGAATAGTGACCACTCTCTACTAAGTTAAAAAGCCTTGGTATAGTTTTACTATTCTTCTCGGATGAAAAAATAAAGGTGTGTATGAAATACAACAAAGATATCTTCAAGGCATCACCATCATTGTTAGAACCCCATTTCATATCAACGAAGCATTTTATCAAATGTTTCTTCTTGACAATATTAGCACCGCCAAAGTAAGTCTCAATAAGCGGGTTAGGAAGCGTTTCACTAAACTCAAAATCTTCATCATTACCAATACATTTGATGTCAGTCACAAGCGCAAATTTCCTTAATATGAAATATAATTTATTACCATTGACGTGTACTGCAAATACATTGTTAGGAGTGTCTTCTAACTGGAGAGCCATGAAGCATCTAAAGAGTTGATATTGAACTTCACAGTGCTTCATTTGAAGAAATAAGCCAAAGCATGTATTGCCAAATTGTTGGTACTGAACATGAGTAAGGTTCTCTTTTAGCCGGGAGACTATATCAGTGTTAGTATAAACACTAATATGGGGTACAAATTTTGGTTGGTGTTTCACAAAAAAATTAATTTCCTACAATTAACAATAATAAATACATGTTAATACAGTTGAATACAATGCATATTTCATATTAAATCAGTTTTGAATACATATCAATACAACTACAAACACTTACAAAAGACTAAATACACTGACAAAGCTAAATATATATTAAAAAACTAGATACCACACACATGACATAAAAAATAAGTAAGATGAATACACCTAAATACATATAAATGCATATGAATACATTTGAAAACTTACTCAAAAATTGAAAAGTTGCAAACAAAAATAACTAAAGCTGAATACACATGAATACATATGAATACAAGTAAAACTTACATTAAAATTGAACAGTTAGAAATTACCAAAATACATAATAATACATATACATACTTTAAAAAAAATAGAATACATATAACAAATAGTACAAAAATACAACCAGATACATAAGAATACAACATCATACATGTCAAAAGATTGAATAATTATGAATACATATAAGTTTTTTTGAATGCATATTGATACAAATAGAAAATACTTTTTGGTGCCGTGTATCATTCATAGGTTTTTTCCTCTTTGAAGCAGCTGGATTTTTTGTTTCTTTTGAAGATTTCTTAATTTGGACTTCTTTCAACTTGTCAATGTGTAATTAGTTCTTCTCTCAACAACTATAGATGCTGATAAACCTGCAAAATCTGACTCTGCTTGAGTTATTTCCAATGAGAAATAGGACCCATCAAAATTGAGAATTTTGGTGGGTATACATCTAGTTACTCTATTGTGTGTTGTTGAATCCGCCGTTAGAGAGAAAAATCAAAGTTTCGTGGTGAGTAAACAATACCAATGGTTATTGTTTCAGAAATTTAAGAAAAAATCAATATAAAAATTTTAGAAACAAAATAATAGGATCAAAATCGAAGAAGAAAACTTACTAGGCGTATAATTTTCGGGAGTAAAATAGTGATTCCATATAGATTCTGAATGTAGGAGTGATAGTGGCAGAGAAATAGTGAATTTGGGTGGGAAAATAGTTAAGAAACGTGGATAAGTGGGAGAATAGAGTAAAGTGTATACAAAAGAGAGAGAGAGAGAGAGAGAGAGAGAACGTGTTAAGAGGAGTTATACGGTGATTATGTGAGAGAAAATACTAAAAAGGAGAGAGAGAAATATTATTTAGCATATATGATGCCTTAAATGTAGGATGTAATTATAATTAGAATTTTTGCTATAAAGGATAAAATATATTTATAGGATGTAATATTTTAAATTGCTATTTATTTAAGATAAATAAGCTACTAAGGTTTTCTATAGGGGTAAAATTTTCTATTTTTTATGGATTAACTCGAACTAGCCCAAAACAACTTGTATGAGGGTAAATCGAACAAGTGGTACGATATGGCCACGTGTACCCATGGCCGGCCCCGATGAAATAAATAAGGAGGCCACCCCCGTTTTGAGGACGGCAGCATCCATAGACGTCCTCATTAACGACCGCGTGACAAGAAGGACGCGGCCCCGCCTATGAGACATCAAGCTGGCGGATCCATTAAAGAGGGCGTCCCAAGTCCTCAGGCCTATACTTTGATTACGCTTATATATCAGGGCGTCAATGTAATAAGTTGGGCGAGAGGACCCTCTCATTATATAAGGGAGGGCCTACCCCATTTGTAAAGGATCTGATTTTCGGATAATAAGACATATCTCTCTCTCTATTACTGCTATCACTACTGCTCATTTGTTCTATCTTCTACATTTTGTTCTTACCATCTCCTTGAGATAACCATTTTATGCACATTGTTTCAACGATCAATCTTCGATTTATATTCACTGATTCCGATTATCCCATTACTTATATTGATTAATTAGTTCTAAAGATACATACCATCTTTGAGCAAACAATTTGGCGCCGTCTGTGGGGATTTCGAGAATCAAACTTATAGTGTACATTCGCGAAGATCCGATCAAGCTGACACTTTTCAAAGATGGCTGAAAGTAACACACGACCCACGGTCATGGCTGAAGTCACCGCAAACCTTCTAGGCGTAATGAACGAGGCTGAGGGAAGTACAGCCATCAACGCTACTCCCTCTACCGCCCCTGAAGTTGAAACCTCCCCCACACCTCTAGGAAGGGACTCTGATCCGAAAGAAGCACCTCCAGCAGTCAGGAGGCTACTGGAGGAATGGCTGGCCAGCACACTGAGCAGCCTAGCGGGGAAGACACCGCAAGGCTGCAAAAATGCCGCTCCGGCCACCAGCAATACCACCGCAATAGGCGAACAGGAAAAAACACGGACCAACAGCCGGCCCGCCAAGACCCAGGCGCATGATGACACGCTGGCTACCATCCTGAGCAAAATGAAGGAAATGGAGGGCGAAAACCCAGCCCTCCGTGACCAGATGAAGGAGCACCAGGACAGAGTTGACAAGATTCCAGGGGCGCCTAAGCTATTGCCCAAGCAAGACGTAGGAAGGTTCATGGAATAACCCTACTCCGAGGAAGCAGCGCCCTACACCATCCCAAAAACCTTCAAGATACCCCCGTACCTAAAAGTGTATGACGGGACCACCGACCCCGAGGACCATCAAATCCACTACGTCACTGCAGTAAAAGGTAATGACTTGTCCAAAGAGCAGGTACCATCAGTGCTGCTGAAGAAGTTTGACGAAACGCTGACCGGAGGAGCACTAACCTGGTACTCTCAACTACCTGCCAAAGCGATCTCGACCTTCGAGGAGATGGCAGATAAATTCGTCACCGCGCATGCCGGCGCCAAGAAAGCAAAAGCAAGGGTGAACGACATATTCGCCATCCGACAGACCATGGGCGAGGGCCTCAGGGACTTCCTCGCTAGATTCAACGGGATAAGAATGAACCTGGCAAATGTATCGGAAGGTATGGCGGTGGCAGCATTCCAAAACGGGCTCAACAGGGATGGCTCCCGAGCTACCAAGAAATTGCTGAGCCGGCTCATGAAGTATTTGCCCAAATGGAACCTAAAAGATGGGATGGGTGATCCATAAGATCATTTTGCGAGGTCCATCCCTCAGCGTGGGGATCTTTCTGGATCCCACCACCTGGGATGAGATCCACAATGCCTACTGCGCCGAGGTGCGTGCAGACGAGGAGGACTTCAACGGGCCAACACGGCGACTAGCTACCGTACACCCGGACGCCAGGAGGGACGGACGACACGAGGGACGTCGGGAACTTCCCCCACGCCCCAGCATAGAACAACATCAACCCTACACAAGATCTTCGCTTCCGCCCCCGCGACACACGGACACGGTACAACGTCACATCGCCCCACTCAGAAACGACCGAGGTACGCCCCCTTTACTCTCATCACATAACTTTTGTATTTCACCCTCAGAGGTAGTGTACGTACTAGAGAAGTTCGGCACCAAGGTGCAGTGGCCCCAAAAGATGAAGTCGGACCCAGCCACGAGGAAGTCCAATGTTCTGTGCGAGTTCCATCAGGAACGAGGACACCGAACCGAGGACTGCATTGGCCTACGACAGGAAGTTGTCAGGATGCTCAGTCAGGGATACCTGAAAGAGCTACTCAGCGACAAAGGGAAAGCTAATTTTGGCCGTGGACGGGAGCATTCCCGGGGACCCCCAAAGCCGCCTTCCCCAACGCGTACAGTAAACATAATCGTCGGAGAAGCGGACGAAGCCGTCAACCATGTCAAGCTCACCAACACACACAGACTGAAAAGAACCATCTCCCACGAACGGTGTGACGAACTCGAAGGAAGTATCACCTTCGATAAGTCTGACGCCGATGGTTTGTTTTTTCCTCACTATGATGCTTTAGTTATTACCATGCATATCATGGATACCAATGTCAGGAGAGTCATGATCGATGACTGTCACGACCCAGATTTTCCCCCAACATCGGGATCGTGATGGCGCCTACTCGTGGTAGCTAGGCAAGCCACTGTATTCATACTATCCTGTTTTTAACACAATTTTAATTAAATAAATGCGGAATACTTTATCGAAATAGAGATAACTAATTACAAGATGAAAATCATACTGAAATCCTCTACCCAAGACGTGGAGTCACCAACTCACGAACTATTACTGAATACTACACATAAAAGTTTGAAAGAAATATAACATAATTCTGTTTGTCTCGGAACCAAGAGACTACAGCTAGTAACATAAATAAAGAGAGAGACGCCGGGCCTGCGGACGTCTGCAAGCTACCTCGGTCTCAAATGTGGTCAACTTCCACGCAATCGATTTACTGCTGCTGCTCCTGATCGTAACCTGGACCTGTGCAAAAACGCACAGAAGTGTAGTATCAGCACAACCGACCCCATGTGCTGGTAAGTGCCTGGCCTATCCCGGCGAAGTAGTGACAAGCCTAGGACTAGACACCCACATAAACCTGTGCAGTTGCAATATATATATATATATATATATATATATGTGTGTGTGTGTGTACATAAACATTTATAAGGAAATACTCTGCTCTGCAATAACAGCCAATAACTCATAATATCCAAATTAATCTAATCCATAGAATTAAATCTTACTTTCGTGTCTCAATTCTTTATTTTTCTTTTCTTATCTCGTGGTAGGCGTACCACCCGCTCCCAAATATATCAATAGGCTATCGGCAACTATGGCAATGCCAAGATTTAAATCACTTTGTGGTCGGCGTGCCACACTATTCCAATTCTTTAATATATATATTACCACAATTTACAAGAATTAACCAAGTAATAACACAATAAGGAATATCTCAAAAGAACTCGACAATTAACAACGGTTAATAAGTTCACAAGGAAAACAAAGTATAATGGAAACACAAGTAATATTAAGTCAAGGAATGGCAAATAGTTGCACGGCATCACCCAAATAAAATATAATGGAAAAACAAGTAATATCAAGTCAAGGAATGACAAATAGTTGCACGGCATCACCCAAATAAAATATAATGGAATAACAAGTAATATCAAGTCAATGAATGGCAAATAGTTGCACGGCATCACCCTTCGTGCTTTTACTCTCATCCTCACTAAATAAGCAAATAAAGTGCACGGCATCACCCTTCGTGCTTTTACTCTCATCCTCACATCCATAGTACGACATGATCCTTCGTACATGGTTCAATAACAAGGCACGGCATGATCCTTCGTGCATAATCAATAAATCATGGCACATCATTAACCTTCGTGTATAAATAATAAAACATGGCACGGCATTAACCTTCGTGCATAAATAATAAAACATGGCACGGCATCACCCTTCGTGCATTATCACTCTTCCTCACCCAAATAACAATCACGGTTAAGGGCAGAGAAAGAAAACAACAAATCATGAACCGTCCCGGCAAGGGACACAATAATCATTTCAACAAAGTTCCTGCAAGGGCAATCAATATCTCACTTCACAACAAGTCCCGACAAGGGAGAACAATAACAATTCTACAACCCGGCAAGGGTTCAACAATTTATCTGCAAAATATCTCACAACAAATATCAACAACGACTCACGGTCATGCTAGACGCCAGTGTATGGATGCTCGTCACCACGGCCCATACACCGCACTCGATCACATAGCACATAATCCTATTCCCTCAAGCTAGGATAGAACAAACACTTACCTCGAATGTTTATGAACAATTCAATCTGTGGCAATGCCTTTTCCTTTTAAATTTGGCTCCAATCCAATCGTATCTATACACAATTGATTTAATATCATCTATACTACTCAACAAACTAATTCATAAGGCTAATTACAACTTTTACAACATTCTGCCCGGAATAGTGAATTTCGACCCTGGGCCCACATGGTCGGAACTCGGGGTTCGGACCAAAATCCGGTTACCCATCCCCCCACGAGTTCATGTATATGATTTGTTTCAAAATCGGACCTCAATTTGAGGTCCAATTTCCCAATTTATGAAAAACCCTATATTCTAACAAAACAAGAAATTCTACCATGAAAACCTTTGATTTCTATTGTAAAACATGTTTAATGATGTTAGGAATTGAAAGAATTAAGTAAAAAGTGACTTACAATTGTTTTGAAGAAGAAGGAATCCGTGAAGAATCGCAAATGGGTGTTTTTGGTTTGTAAAAAGTGAAGAAATGAACTGAAAATCGTGTTTTACAGGTCTATGTGTTCGCATTTGCGAACATGGGTTCGCAATTGCGAACCCCGACCAATTTCCGGAGTTTGAAAAATAAGCTAAGGCTGGGAAGTTCGCATTTGCGAACATTTGTTCGCATTTGCGAACACTGGCAGAAAAAGGGAGTGTTCGCATTTGCGAACTAATGTTCGCATTTGCGAACACAGGCAATGTTGGGCAGTGTTCGCATTTGCGAACAATGGCTCACATTTGCGAACACAGGCAGTATAGGGAATGTTCGCATTTGCGAACTTTTGTTTGCATTTGCGAACATAGGCAGGCCCCGGGGACTTTCGCATTTGCGAACAATTGTTCGCATTTGCGAACAAGGCTGGGCATGAGGGGTTTCGCATTTGCGAGCCCTGCCTTGTACTGCCCCCTTCGCAATTGCGAGAAATACTTCGCAATTGCGAAGCCAACAGCTGGGTGAAAAACCAGCAGTGCAAAAATTCAGAATTTCATCCAACGGCCTATCAAATCTTTACCCGAGCCCCCCGGGCTCCAAACCAAACATGTACACAACCTCAAAAACACATTATGAACTTGTTCGTGCAATCACATCGCCAATATCACATCGTTTTCATCAAATCAAGCCTCAAATTCATGATTTTCATACTTTTGGTTTTCAAAACTTTCAAACTTGGAACTCAAAGTCCAAAACATCTCAAACGACATCCGAATGTCACCAAACTTTACAGAAATCACATATATAATATTTAAGACTTGTACCGGCGTCGGAACCAAAATACGAGCCCGATACCAAGGTCAATTAATTCATTTCCTTTAACAATTACATCAAAAACAATTCCATAGAAAAATTCATAACTTGGGCTCTAGGCCTCAGAATTCGACTCCGGACGCATGTCCAAGTCCCATATTTTCCTACGGACCTCTCGGGGCCATCCAATCTCGGGTCCGGATCCGTTTACCAAAAATGTTGACCGAAGTCAACCATATCAATATTAATATCATTTTTATCCAAATTTCTCATAGAATTCATATTTTCTATCACAAAATCTTTCCGGCTACATGCTCGGATTGTGCACGTAAATCGAGGCAACATGGAATGAGGTTTTCAAGGCCTTAGAAGCTCGAAATGATTAATAGAATCTTCAAATGAAGATTCGACCTCTAAAACAACTGTTCGTCCTCGAACGGACAAAAGAAAGAAGTACCTGAGTCAGAAAACAAATGAGGATATCGGCTCCGCATGTTAGACTCGGACTCCCAGGTCGATGCCTCAGGAGGCTGACCCATCCACTGAACTCGCACAGAAAGAAAACTCTTCGACCTAAATTATCGATCCTGCCGATCTAGAATAGCTACCGACTCCCCCTCAAAGGACAGATCTTTGTCCAATTGGACAGTGCTAAAATCTAACACGTGCGATGGATCGCCGTGATATTTTCGAAACATGGACACATGAAACACTGGATGCACAACTGATAAGCTAGGTGGCAAGGCAAGTTTATATGCCACCTCTCCCACACGATCAAGAATCTCGAATGGCCAACAAACCTAGGGCTAAGTTTGCCCTTCTTTCCAAATCTCATCACGCCCTTCATAGACGACACTCGGAGCAATACTCGCTCCCCAATCATGAAAGTTATATCTCGAACCTTGCGATCTGCATAGCTCTTTTGTCTAGACTGAGCTGTGCGAAGCCTATCTTGAATAATCTTGTCCTTATCTAAGGCCTCCTAAAATAAATCTGTACCGAATAACCGAGCTTCTCCCGGTTCAAACCATCTAACCGGAGAATGACACCGCCTACCATAAAACGCTTCATAAGGAGCCATCTAGATGCTCGATTGATAACTATTATTATAAGCAAACTCTGCCAAAGGCAGGAATTGATCCCATCAGCATCTAAGGTGACCAGATTAGCACCTCCTCGCTGGACCGTGTCTCTAAGGTCATATAAATAGGAATCATTATATTGTTGATCGCGGATACGCTCCAATAATGAAGAGCGAGCGATCGCACAAGCTAGTGCTCGACTAGGCTCAGAAATATCCAACCTCACAAATCGATTGGCCTATGACTGAACATCCAAAGCAATTGGCCTCTGATTGACTGGAATATAAGCAAGACTACCCATACTGGCTGACTTCCTACTCAAAGCGTCAGCCACCACGTTTGCTTTTTCCCTGATGATATAAAAAGGTGACATCATAATCTTTCCGCAATAACAGCCACCTTCTCTGCCTCAAATTCAACTCTTTTGTTTAAATAAATACTGAAGACTCTTATGATCGGTGTATACTTCACATACTACACCATACAAATAATGCCTCCAGATCTTCAATGCGTGAATAATCGCCGCAAATTCTAGATCATGCACTCGGTAATTCTTTTCATGCATCTTCAGCTGCCTCGAAGCATAGGCAATAACCTTGCCATCTTGCATTAACACTGCACCAAGCCCAATACGGGAAGCATCACAATAATCAGTATAAGGTCCCGTACTTGTGGGTAAAATCAATACCGGTGTTGTGGTCAAGGCTGTCTTGAGCTTTTGAAAGCTCGCCTCACATCCATCGGACCATTCAAATTGAACACCTTTTTGTGTCAATCTGGTCAGTGGGGTTGCAATAGATGAAAACCCCTCCACGAATCGCTGATAATAACCCGCTAATCCCAAGAAACTCCAAATCTCTATGGCTGATGTCGGTCTAGGTCAGTCCTTGACTGCCTCAATCTTCTTCGGATCAACCTGAATACCTGCTGCCGTCACAATATGACCCAGGAATGCAACTGAACTTAGCCAAAATTCACACTTCGAAATTTTTGCATATAGTTGGCTATCTTTCGGAGTCTGCAAAGTCACTCTGAGATGTTGTGCATGCTCCTCATGACTGCAGGAGTATGTCAATATGGAAACAATGAAGACTATAACGAACAAGTCTAAATAAGGCACGAACACACTCATGCATATGCACATATCCATGACTCTGAAGTCTGGCCATAAGAGTTATTCTTAAATTACAACATTGTCAATTAACCCTATAATCAAATACCTTATTCTACAAATCCCACTTTACTCAGAATGAGGTATGGTGACCTCGTGATTATTTTCCCGAATTAATGCGTCATATTTATCCTTAACTGGTGCTCGTCTCAAGGGCTAAGCTCAACGGTTTCAAAATAGAAATGGCTAAATATGAATAGAAACTATACAAGAATTGTCAAATAGTCCTAACGGGCATGACTCTTATTTAAGAATGCAATACGAAAATATTAATTTCATAAAAGAAGAATTTTAAACACATAAACTCTTACTACCAGGACCCCAGTCCTCATATGATATCCACTGCAGCTTGAAGCTCGGCTTAGAAATATTTCACATTATGCCAAAAATTGGAGGATCTCATCCTCAACTCTGAATCACAGTGCTTGCACATCATATCATCTGAAATTTTTCATTTCCTTTCTTTCTTCCTTTCAATAATTGTTCGTCAAAGATAATCATGACATAAAATGAACCCTCATACTGATAGGGCGCACAATTAACGGTTAAAATTAGTTATTCCGAGAATTATATCAAAGCCCACTGTAATAAGTAATATAGAGTCACTCTTAGCCTCATGGATATTTTAGTGACTAACACCTAATAATAGGGATGTATATCCTCATGTAATATCCCAACGTGAGTATTTCCCTAAGTAGATTTGATGATTACGATGCTCGCTCATGAATGGAGCATATTAAAAGGACTCGTCTAAATTTTCTTTCAAAAACCAAATTAAATTAAGGGAAAATTATTCTGTCTATAACAATCTGAATTATACGTATGATGACCACATCTAGTGTAGTGACCTCCCTCACATCATAAAAATTATATCACTTGCTGGGTCTCCACCTCTAGGATTTTCACCTCCACCTCTAACATACTGACCTCTACATCTGGCTGGCCATGTAGGATAATTATTAACTGCAATGAAGCGTGTAGCCTGAGTGCTTTCCTAAAATTGTATTTCTCCAAAATTCCACATTCACAGCAATTCCTTTAAGGCTCAGTTAACTTATTGCTCATGACCATATATATTCGGACACAGTCATTGTGACCTGGTACAACCGTTCAGATCACATATACTACATATTGCAGAGAATCTCGGGGGTGACGTCTTCGGAACATTTTCTTAAAATAGAGTTTAGTAGATAGCGTTGCGTTGGCCGGCTTGCCCTCTTCGTAGGCTTGTCACAAACATCGACGGCCAATTTTCTCTTTTGCTATGTTGGCTTAACACTGCTGAGCTACCCCATTTACTCATATACTCTTCGTCATTCTCTGGGGGCGATTCTTACCCCATGAAAAGAACCAACCTTAAATATGTATAAACTATTTGGAGGACCTTTCCATACCATATATATACATTCCAATAACTCATCATATTTGTCCTTCACAACTCCAACACATCGACCGGACGTCAAGGTCCGTTGAAACCCAACACGATTTATTATGTGATCTCTTGATATAATTGCATCTTCCGTTGGGACCATAACTGGTGTGGTAAATACATTATCTTCCCACTACTTCTGTGTGCCTTCCGTAGCACAATAAAATGAACTCCTCGCATTCGACTATTCCCACGTTCTGTAATTCCTCATAAGAACTATCAAGCAAAATCTCGTGGGTTCTCAAAAGATGCACCGCTGAAGGTGGTAGCGAAGACTTTGGTGAAACCTATCCGTCCTCCGTAAAACTTTTGAAGGCATAGTTGATCTATCACCAGCATGTGCCATTGTTCGGCTGGATAAGCGGTACGTGACTACGCCATTCGTGGGAAGACAAGAGTGGAAATTTTACTTAACACTTTGAAGAACAAATTCGCACGATAAGAAAGAACAAATGAGAGACTCTTTCCTAACTCAATAGACTCTGGAGGACAAGTACGGACGTCTCCGTACCTACCTCTCAAACTCTACTAAGCTTGTTCGTGAGTGGTGAGACCTATGTAACCTAGAGCTCGATACCAACTTGTCACGAGCCGGATTTTCCCCCAACATCGGGATCGTGATGGCGCCTACTCGTGGTAGCTAGGCAAGCTACCGTATTCATACTATCCTCTGTTTTTAACACAATTTTAATTAAATAAATGCGGAATACTTTAACGACATAGAGATAACTAATTACAAGATGAAAATCATACCGAAATCCTCTACCCAAGACGTGGAGTCACCAACTCACGAACTACTACTGAGAATACTACACATAAAAGTTTGAAAGAAATATAACATAATTCTGTTTGTCTCGGAACCAAGAGACTACAGCTAATAACATAAATAAAGAGAGAGACGCCGGGCTTGCGGACGTCCGCAAGCTACCTCGGTCTCAAATGTGGTCAACTTCCACGCAATCGATTTACTGTTGCTACTCCTGATCGTAACCTGGACCTGTGCAAAAACGCACGAAGTGTAGTATCAGCACAACCGACCCCATGTGCTGGTAAGTGCCTGGCCTATCCCGGTGAAGTAGTGACAAGCCTAGGACCGGACACCCACATAAACCTGGGCACAGTTGCAATATATATATATATATATATATATATATATATATATATATATATATATATATATATATATATATATATATATATATATATATATATATATATATATATATATATATATATATATATATATATATATATATATATATATATATGTGTGTACATAAACATTTATAAGGAAATACTCTGCTCTGCAATAACAACCAATAACTCATAATATCCAAATTAATCTAATCCACAGAATTAAATCTTACTTTCGTGTCTCAATTCTTTATTTTTCTTTTCTTATCTCGTGGTAGGCGTACCACCCGCTCCCAAATATATCAATAGGCTATCGGCAACTATGGCTAATGCCAAGATTTAAATCACTTTCTGGTCGACGTGCCACACTATTCCAATTCTTTAATATATATATTACCACAATTTACAAGAATTAACCAAGTAATAACACAATAAGGAATATCTCAAAAGAACTCGACAATTAACAACGGTTAATAAGTTCACAAGGAAAACAAAGTATAATGGAAACACAAGTAATATCAAGTCAAGGAATGGCAAATAGTTGCACGGCATCACCCAAATAAAATATAATGGAAAAACAAGTAATATCAAGTCAAGGAATGAAAAATAGTTGCACGGCATCACCCAAATAAAATATAATGGAATAACAAGTAATATCAAGTCAAGGAATGGCAAATAGTTGCACGGCATCACCCTTCGTGCTTTTACTCTCATCCTCACCAAATAAGCAAATAAAGTGCACGGCATCACCCTTCGTGCTTTTACTCTCATCCTCACATCCATAGAACGGCATGATCCTTCGTACATGGTTCAATAACAAGGCACGACATGATCCTTCGTGCATAATCAATAAATCATGGCACGACATTAACCTTCGTGCATAAATAATAAAACATGGCACGACATTAACCTTCGTGCATAAATAATAAAACATGGCACGGCATCACCCTTCGTGCATTATCACTCTTCCTCACCCAAATAACAATCACGGTTAAGGGCAGAGAAAGAAAACAACAAATCATGAACCGTTCCGGCAAGGGACACAATAATCATTTCAACAAAGTCCCTGCAAGGGCAATCAATATCTCACTTCACAACAAGTCCCGACAAGGGAGAACAATAACAATTCTACAACCCGGCAAGGGTTCAACAATTTATCTTCAAAATATCTCACAACAAATATCAACAATGACTCACGGTCATGCTAGACGCCAATGTATGGATGCTCGTCACCACAGCCCATACACCGCACTCGATCACATAGCACATAATCCTATTCCCTCAAGCTAGGATAGAACAAACACTTACCTCGAATGTTTATGAACAATTCAATCCGTGGCAATGCCTTTTCCTTTCAAATTTGGCTCCAATCCAATCGTATCTATACACAATTGATTTAATATCATCTATACTACTCAACAAACTAATTCATAAGGCTAATTACAACTTTTACAACATTCTGCCCGGAATAGTGAATTTCGACCCCGGGCCCACATGGTCGGAACTCGTTCGGACCAAAATCCGGTTACCCATCCCCCCACAAGTTCATGTATATGATTTGCTTCAAAATCGGACCTCAATTCGAGGTCCAATTTCCCAATTTATGAAAAACCCTATATTCTAACAAAACAAGAAATTCTACCATGAAAACCTTTGATTTCTATTGAAAAACATGTTTAATGATGTTAGGAATTGAAAGAATTAAGTAAAAAATGACTTACAATTGTTTTGAAGAAGAAGGAATCCGTGAAGAATCACAAATGGGTGTTTTTGGTTTGTAAAAAGTGAAGAAATGAACTGAAAATCGTGTTTTACAGGTCTCTGTGTTCGCATTTGCGAACATGGGTTCGCAATTGCGAACCCCGACCAATTTCTGGAGTACAAAAAATAAGCTAAGGCTGGGAAGTTCGCATTTGCGAACATTTGTTCGCATTTGCGAACTCTGGCAGAAAAAGGGAGTGTTCGCATTTGCGAACTAATGTTCGCATTTGCGAACACAAGTAATATTGGGCAGTGTTCGCATTTGCGAACAATGGTTCGCATTTGCGAACACAGGCAGTATAGGGAATGTTCGCATTTGCGAACTTTTGTTTGCATTTGCGAACATAGGCAGGCCCCGGGGACTTTCGCATTTGCGAACAATTGTTCGCATTTGCGAACAAGGCTGGGCATGAGGGGTTTCGCATTTGCGAGCCCTGCCTTGTACTGCCCCCTTCGCAATTGCGAGAAATACTTCGCAATTGCGAAGCCAACAGCTGGGTGAAAAACCAGCGGTGCAAAAATTCAGAATTTCATCCAACGGCCTATCAAATCTTTACCCGAGCCCCCGGGCTCCAAACCAAACATGTACACAACTTCAAAAACACATTATGAACTTGTTCATGCGATCACATCGCCAATATCACATCGTTTTCATCAAATCAAGCCTCAAATTCATGATTTTCATACTTTTGGTTTTCAAAACTTTCAAACTTGGAACTCAAAGTCCAAAACATCTCAAACGACATCCGAATGTCACCAAACTTTACAGAAATCACATATATAATATTTAAGACTTGTACTGGCGTCGGAACCAAAATACGAGCCCGATACCAAGGTCAATTAATTCATTTCCTTTAACAATTACATCAAAAATAATTTCATAGAAAAATTCATAACTTCGGCTCTAGGCCTCAGAATTCGACTCCGGACGCATGTGCAAGTCCCATATTTTCCTACGGACCTCTCGGGACCATCCAATCTCGGGTCCGGATCCGTTTACCAAAAATGTTGACCGAAGTCAACCATATCAATATTAATATCATTTTTATCCAAATTTCTCATAAAATTCATATTTTCTATCACAAAATCTTTCCGGCTACATGCTCGGATTGTGCACATAAATCGAGGCAACATGGAATGAGATTTTCAAGGCCTCAGAAGCTCGAAATGATTAATAAAATAAGTAATGACCCTTTGGGTCGTCACAATGACGGGAGCGGTGCCTGCATCATTCATCCAAGAGTCCTCACTCAGATGGGACTCGAGGACAGAATCACTCCCAAGTGCATACATCTAACTGGTTTCAACAATGCAGTAGAACGCACGTTAGGAGAGGTAACCCTGCTTGTCCTTGCGGGAGGGGTCACCCTAGAAACAACCTTCCATGTGATGAACCAAGAGACGGCCTACAATGTTATCATTGGGCGCCCTTGGATACACGCAATGCGAGCGGTCCCGTCAAGCCTGTACCAGGTGATCAAATTCCCTACTCCATGGATAATATTCAGCGTCAAAGGGGAGCCGCCAACAGCGCAAGAATGCTATAAAATAACCCAGGATTGCGCTCACACAAAACAACTGAGCAAGGCAAGTGCGGAGGCATAGCAATCAGCTTCGTCGGGGACTCAAGCAGACCCGACGGTCGACGCCATAAGGGACCCAGACACCGTAGAAGCTTGCAATGCAACGGCCGAAGAGCTCGACCCAGTCCAGCTGGATCAAAATGATCCAGAAAAGAAAGCCTACATCGGCCACGGGCTCACAAACCCAGGTAAGTACCATGAATTTCTGATTAAGCATGTAGACATGTTTGCTTTTTCCCATACAGACATGCCAGGGATCTCTCCGGATATCGCCACACACCGGCTCAACGTGGATCCATTGCACCCCCCGGTAAAACAGAGCCGAAGAAACTTTAACGCCGCAATTAATGAGGCGGTCCGTGAGGAGGTGGACAAACTACTAGCCAACGGTTCCGTCAGAGAATCGAGATACCCGCAATGGATCGCCAATGTGGTTATGGTTAAGAAGAAAAGCAAAAAGTGGAGGATGTGCGTGGACTTCACCGACCTGAACAAGGCCTGCCCCAAGGACTCCTTCCCCCTACCCCACATCGACCAGTTGATCGACGCTACAGCAGGGCATGAACTCCTAAGCTTCTTGGATGCCTACTCCTGGTACAACCAAATCTTAATGGCAGAGGAGGATCGGGAGAAAACCACCTTCATCACCCACCAGGGTATTTACAGAGTGATGCCCTTGGGGTTGAAAAATGCAGGTGCAACTTACCAAAGGTTAGTCACTAAAATGTTCAGCAATCAACTCGGTAAGACTATGGAGGTCTACATCGACGACATGCTGGTTAAATCAGCAAGGAAGGAGGACCATATCGATCACTTGCGAGAGGCCTTTGAGATCCTAAACAGCTACGGAATGAAGTTGAACCCCAAAAAATGCGCTTTTGGTGTAACATCCGGGAAATTCCTCGGCTTCCTCGTATCGCAAAGAGGGATCGAGGTCAACCCAGACCAAATCAAGGCAATCGCCTCAATACCAGAAGCGCTCACCAGTAAAAAACAGGTTCAGAAGTTGACAGGCCGAATAGCCGCCCTCTCCCGCTTCATCTCCCGGTCTTCGGACAGATGCCACAAATTCTTCAATGTTCTGAGGAAGGATAACGGTTTCCATTAGAACGACGAATGCGTCAGGGCTCTCCAAGAACTGAATGCATACCTGACTTCTCTGCCGTTGCTGGCCAAGGCGAAACCAAACGAGCCACTACTTATATATCTGGCCGTCTCCGAGGTGGCAGTCAGCGCAGTGCTTGTCCGCGAGCAAAAAGGTACACAATCGCCCATCTATTACATCAGTAAAACATTAGTGGACGCCGAAACACGGTACCCGCATCTGAAGAAGCTGGCACTAGCTTTGGTCACGCTTCCCGAAAGCTGAGACCTTACTTCCAATGCCACCCCATCTGGGTGGTGACCACCTTCCCCCTAAGAAGCATCCCGCATAAGCCTGAACTGTCGGGCCGTCTCGCCAGATGGGCCATAGAGCTCAATGAGCACGACATCACGTATGTCCCCAGAACAGCCATAAAATCACAGGTCCTCGCCGAATTCATAGCCTACTTTAGCGCAGGCCTTTCGCCTGAGGTCGAGAAGGAAGCCTCGCAAACGGCCCCTAGCTTGAATCCTTGGATACTCCACACCGACGGGGCTGCTAACGCCTCGGGATCGGGACTGGGACTCGTCCTCGAGGTCCCCATGGGCGAAGTTATTCGCCAGTCCATACAGTATCCCGAGATGACTAACAACGAAGTAGAGTACGAAGCCGTTATTGCAGGTTTGAAACAAGCCGCCAGGTACGGAGCCCGCCGACTAATCCTACATTGCAACTCGCAACTTGTGATAAATCAAGTCGACGGGGCCTATCAAATCAAGGAGCATAGGTTGCAGAAATATCAAGCGGAAGTCTGTAGACTAATGGCCCAATTTGACGAATGTCGCTTCGAGCAAGTACGCAGGGTGCATAATGCCGAAGCCGACGGATTGGCCAAACTGGCCGCAGCGGCTACGAATCTAAGCAAATAAAGCACCATCACCCTCATGCATTCTGCCATCGATCGCAGCGAGGTATTCTCTCTACACCTAACATGGGACTGGCGAAGCCAGTTCCTTTCATACCTGCAGGAAGGGCAACTACCGCACGATAAAAAAGAAGCTAGAAAGATTCGCACGCAAGCCGCTAGGTATTGCTTGATGAACTGGGACCTCTACAAACGAACCTTTGGAGGACCTTTGGCCAAATGCCTGGGACCCAACCAGACGACCCCGGTACTGGAAGAAGTCCATGAGGGTCATTGTGGCGCCCATACGGGAAACAGGGCACTCGTGCGATGCCTAATACGGGCCGGCTATTACTGGCCCACAATGAAAAAAGATGCAGCGGACTACGTCCGGCGATGCGAGAAGTGCCAAAAGTTCGGCCCCATGATACACCAGCCGGGAGAACCTCTCCACTCAGTCACTTCCCCCTGGCCATTCATTAAATGGGGAATGGATATAGTCGGACCGCTGCCTCCCGGACGAGGAAAGGTACGTTTTTTGTTAGTTTTAACTGACTATTTTTCTAAGTGGGTGGAAGCAAGTGCCTACGCCCAAATCCGCGAACAAGAAGTCATAGCCTTCATCTGGAAGAACATCATCTGTCGGTTTGGCATTCCCAAGGAAATAACATGCGACAACGGACGACAGTTCATAAGACAAAAGACAACAGACTTTTTTGACAAATGGCACATCAAGAGGATACTCTCAACGCCATATCATCCAGCTGCCAACGGCCAAGCGGAATCATCCAACAAATCTATATTAAACATTCTGAAGAATAAACTGGAGGACGCCAAGGGACTATGGCCCGAGCTGCTACCAGAAGTGATGTGGGCTCATAGAACCACTCCCAAGTCCTCTACGGGAGAAACCCCCTACTCATTGGTCTATGGGACTGGCGTTGTTATACCAGTCGAAGTCGGCGAACCAAGCCTCAGATATTCGCAGACAAGCGGAAATGAGAATGATACAAGCTGACAACAAGACCTGGACGAGGCCGAAGAAAGAAGAGAAATGGCCCACATCAGGCTGGTGGCACAAAAACAGCAGATCGAGAGGTACTATAACCAGAGGACGAAAATTCGCCCGCTCAAGGCAGACGATTATGTGCTAAAATCCAAGACACTGGCATCAAGGGATCCCAATGAAGGAAAACTGGGAACCAATTGGGACGGACCCTACAAAATCATCGCAGCAGCGGATAAATGTGCTTTCAAACTTGAGACCATGGATGGAAAGATACTCCAGAACAACTGGAACATCTCACACCTCAAGTGCTTCCACTTCTAAGAGACATCCCCGAGTCGTACTCTTTTTCCCTCCTCCGGGTTTTGTCCCAATTGGGTTTTCCCGGAGAGGTTTTTAATGAGGCGACAAGGGAGATGTCCGAAATCACTTGTATGATGCGCTAAGCGCACCGGTCGGCATGAATAGCACATCACAGGGACTAGAGCTACGGCCATCTCCAATAAATAAAGGGCTACGACCACAATTGTATGAAGGACTACGGTCGCCTCCAATAAATGAAGGGCTACGGCCACAATTGTATGAAGGGCTACGGCCATTTCCAATAAATAAAGGGCTACGACAACAATTGTATGAAGGGCTACGGCCATCTCCAATAAATGAAGGGCTACGGCCACAATTGTATGAAGGGCTACAGCCACCTCTAATAAATGAAGGGCTACAGCCACAATTTTATGAAGGGCTACGGCCATCTCCAATAAATGAAGGGCTACGACCACAATTGTATGAAGGGCTACGGCCACCTCCAATAAATGAAGGGCTACGGCCACAATTATATGAAAGGCTACGGTCATCTCTAATAAATGAAAGGCTACGGCCACAACTGTATGAAAGGCTACGGCCATCTTATTAAATGAAGGGCTAAGGCCACAATTGTATAAGAGGCTAAGGCCCAAAAGGCGTCCAAAGGAGGAGGCTATGGCCCCCTCCAAACGAAGCAAAAAGGCTAAGGCCCAAAAATCATCCAAAGGAGAAGGCTACGGCCCCCTCCAGACGAAGCAAAAAGGCTAAGGCCCAAAGAGCATCCAAAGGAGGAGGCTACGGCCCCCTCCGGACAAAGCAAAAAGGCTAAGGCCAAAATAACGTCCAAAGAAGGAGGCTACGGCCCCCTCCGGATGAAGCAAAAGGGCTAAGGCCCAAAGAGCGTCCAAAGGAGGAGGCTACGGCCCCCTCCGGACGAATCAAAAAGGCTAAGGCCCAAAGAGCGTCCAAAAGAGGAGGCTAAGGCCCCCTCCGGACGAAGCAAAAAGGCTAAGGTCCAAAAGAACATCCAAAGGAGGAGGCTACGGCCCCCTCCAGACAAAGCAAAAAGGCTAAGTCACAAAAGAACATCCAAAGGAGGAGGCTACGGCCCCCTCCAAACAAAGCGAAAAGGCTAAGGCCCAAAAGAACGTCCAAAGGAGGAAGCTACAGCCCCCTCCAAACGAAGCAAAGAGGCTAAGGCCCAGAAGGCGTCCGAAGGAGGAGGCTACGGCCCCTTCCAGACAAAGCGAAAAGGCTAAGGCCCAAAAGGCATCCAAAGGAGAAGGCAACGACCCCCTCCGGACGAAATGAAAGGCTAAGGCCTAAGGGCATCTGAAGGAGAAGGCCGCGACCCCTCCAGGTGAAGCAAAATGGCCAAGGCCTAGAACATTCAAAAAGGAAGGTTGCGGCCTCCTCCAGAAAAATCGAAAGCTTAAGGCGTCGACACTTGAGAGGTATCGACATGGCCTCTCTAAATAAAGGACCAAAAGGGCGGCCGTGTAAAACGCACAAGTCCGGCCTCGCCCCAATTTGAGCTTAGGCTAAATGCCCTAGAAGCTAGAACATGGGAGCACCTCGTCTAAAAAGAACCCAGGCAGAAGACCCGCCCCTGCTATACGAATCAAAGGCTAAGGTCGACCCTGACAATACAAAAAAAAGGGAAAGGGAAAAAAAGATGGCCGCAATCATTTAGAAAGAGTATTTTTAATAACATTCCATACATTTACAAAAAGGTACAAAAATTACTAACTACAAAATGAAACCTACTCAACTATCATGGCCGCCACCGCCTCCTACAACCCCATTGGCACCGTCCTCGCCGTCGTCCCGCCAAATCCTTTCAATTCAGGACCCGGTGCCCAGCTGGTCCACATCGGCGAAGGAGCCTCTCGAATGGGCCGGAGAGTCAGGGTCATAGCCGCAGGCCTCACGAGCTACCCTAACCAGCCGGCACTGCTCATCAACCTCCGCCTGGCTGGCCCTGCCGGCGGCATGAAGCTCCTCAAATACCGTCCGCCTAGCCTCGGCGTACACCAGCATATCCTGAGCCTCGCGGGGGGCATCCCCAATTGGGACGACTGTCGTCTGGGCCAAGGCCGCCTGAAGCTCGGCCGACAAAGTTTCCACTTTAGTACGCAGCTCGGCCGCCTCCATCACGGCCACTCGGCCCATATCTACTTCCTCCTCCCGCTGTTGAAGGAGGATCTCCAGCTCGTCATTCCGAGCCACGGCAGCTAGCAGATCGGCGTCCGCCTTCTTCAGCTGCTCTGTTTGTTTACGCAGCTGCTCCTCCAATGTCTCAATAGACTCGGAGGAGGCGGAATTCAAGGGTGTCCGAGAAGCAGTCCGAAAGCGTTTTGTGCTTCTTACGAGCTTCCTTATACTTCTCCGACATCTTACGGAGGGTAGCCAACTTCTTTCGGTCCCTCCGACTCCGCTCCACCTCCAGGATGAGAGTCTACAAAAAGAGAGAAAAGGCAAAATGAAAGCCGCAAAACATAAGAAAACGAAAAGAAAGAAGAAAGGTACACTTCGAACCATACCTGCAAGGCCACACCAGCAACACGACGGGATAGGACGCGGTCGCTTATTAACTTTAGCGACTCAGTCTCAGCGTCGCCACATAGTATGGCAAAGTCCTACACCGCCTGTCCACTTTCCTCCAACAGGTTATAACCCGTCGGTATCAGGAGCCGATGCAACTGGCCCTGTTCCGCGGCCGCCTCCATCGCGTCCGCCGCAGCTTCGCCCTGTAGCGGCACTTCCGCCTGCTCAGCAGCAACAGTAGGGGCGCCCTCACTATCAGTAGACGGGGCCTCAGCATCCCCCGCATGAGCAAGTGCAACCGCGGCCCTCCCCGGACAGATGACGTCGCCCAAGAGGACTGGCCTCGAGTCCGGGCAACGGGCCTTAGTCTCTTCTCGCCCAGGGTCTACGACCACCCCTTTTCCAGTAAGTAACCGGCGCCTCTTGCGCTCGGCTGGATCGTCCTGCGCAGGGGGTCCCTCCTCAGCAGAAGGGGGCGGGAGCTCTGTAGCCGCTCCAGACGCCGGAACAGTAGATGGCCCAGGAGCAGAACTAGACGGACCATGAGCGGAACTAGAGGGACCGGGAGCGGCCGACAGTAGGGACTCCCTAACCGCCCGCTCATAATCCGGGTCGGCGGCCTCAGTCGCTTCGCCATCCGACGCGGCATTGTCCGCCGGACTCTCCCCGGCCTGATCAGCCTCAGGAAGGCCCTGCCTAACGGAGGCCCTAAGCTCCATTTCTGAAGAAGCAGGACTAACGGCTCGGCGTCTCCGCCTCCGTGTTACGTTTCGAGCTGCAACAAAAGTAGAATAAACTTATGTTAGCTACGGCTAAGGCCAAAGAAAAAGAGATTATAGCAAGTAAGAGCCGTACCCACGAGGTCGTACTTCTCGCTAAACGCCCCCCCACGTCCGACATTCCTCGGCAAAGGGGATCAACCTGTTCACCCACGCACTAATGCCGGGAACTTGATTGGGCGTACGCCCGACCACTACATAAGAAGAAAAGCCAAGAAAAATTATTAACGCCTTAGAAGCAATGTGACGGCGACGCCACGAACTAAAACATGAAAGGGACGGGTAGGTACTTACAGTTGGGGTTCCATATCTCCGGAAAGCCGGCTGCATCCGCCACTAAGTCGGCGGTACAGATATAAAAGTACTTCGTCCAAAATTGACGATTAGGCTTATCGTCCGCCTCTACGAGCAAGCCCTTTGACCCTCGATTTTTCAGCTGCAGCATCTTGCCCCGCATGTAGCGGGGACTAAACAATTGCAGCAAGTGATGAACGGAGACGTCCACCTTAGCCTTGGCCGCATATGTTGTCAAGATCCGGCAGATCTTCCATGTGTACGAAGTCAATTGGGCCGTGCAGATGTTGAAAAAGCGGCACAGCGCCTCCGCCAGAGGATATATGGGGAGCTCGCACCCCATGATAAATGGATACTCATGAATGGCACAGAATCCTGGCCGGTGAACATACACCATATCATCTCCGGCCACCCTCATCTCCACCGCCTCCGGTATGCGGCAGGCCGCCCGGAGACTGTTTAGTTGCCTCTCCGTGATAACGGACCTCTCCCACGTATCGGCTTCTGCCGGGTGAGTGAAGTCTTTTCGCGTGTACAAATCTCGGGAGAGAAAGTTACTTTCCGTTAGAGGAACGAGTTCCTTCTTCTCATTCTTGCCTTTATCCCCAAATCGCCGGGGAGCCCCAAAGCCAGTCTCCGCTCACTCCGGCTCTCTACGATGGCTACGTTTGGCCATTTTTTTATTAAGGTCACTAACTAGGAGTTAAGGAGGGAATACAAGTTGTCGTGAAAAGATAAACTAAGAAGAAAGAGGCGAATGATCTCTGATGAACTAAAAGAAAGAAGGCTATTGAAACTGCCTCCTATTTATAACAAATTATCGCACGAAATTCGAAGAGTTTTGTACCGGAAAAGGGGCGGGAAACTGAAACGTCAAATCGCCCATTATGACTAAACCTCGAAAACCGCAGCAATAATGATGCACGCCGCCTGCAGGCGACGGTTCGAAGGAACGTGCGACGTACGCACACCCGCACAGTACCTAATATGGGTTGAATCTATCCGCTCATCGACGAGACGCCCCGGGCATATCTCCAATAGGCAGAGGGACTATCTGTATGAGGGTAAATCGAACAAGTGGTACGACATGGCCACATGTACCCATGGCCGGCCCCGATAAAATAAATAAGGAGGCCGCCCCCGTTTTGAGGACGGTAGCATCCATGGACGTCCTCATTAACGGCCGCGTGACAAGAAAGACGCGGCCCCGCCTATGAGACATCAAGCTGGCGGATCCATTAAAGAGGGCGTCCCAAGTCCCCCGGCATATACTTTGATTACGCTTATAATATCAGGGCGTCAATGTAATAAGTTGGGCGAGAGGACCATCTCATTATATAAGGGAGGGCCTCCCTCATTTGTAAAGGATCTGATTTTCGGATAATAAGACATATCTCTCTCTATTACTGCTATCACTACTGCTCATTTGTTTTATATTCTACATTTTGTTCTTACCATCTCCTTGAGATAACCATTTTATACACATTGTTTCGACGATCAATCTTCAATTTATATTATCACTGATTCCGATTATCCCATTACTTATATTGATTGATTAGTTCTAAAGATACATACCATCTTTGAGCAAACACAACTCTTTTTCAAAATTACTCTAGCCCAAATTCATTAAAACTTGGATGGGTCAAATGGATTTGGGTTAGTTTTGCCACCGCTAGAGTGAAGCACTATCTTCAACCTCAAGCAACACAAGTTGATGACTTAGATTTCTCCTCTTTACGTGCTATTTTTGGCAGTATTAAGTAAGTTTGTTTCTCAAATTAGCACATTAAGAATATGCCGTCGAGCAACCCTTTTGATAAGGAAAAATAGACATATTTGCGCTTACTTTTATGGTAGAACAAGAAAGAGCTAGGCGATGATTTAGCCATATCTGCCGGAGACCATCCTCCACTAAATTATCCAATATATCTATCTTTTCTCCTCCCCAATTATCAATACAGTAGAGCCATGGTTTCTTCATCTTCTCTCACTACTCTCTCTCAAGCTGCTCTCTTTTCTCCTTCTCTCCCTCGCCATGCCTCGACCTCTTCTTCTCCTTCTCTTTCTTTCCCCACTTTCTCCGGCCTTAAATACACCACCACCCATCGCCGTGCTCCTCCCTCCTCCTCCACCATCTCTAAACAACAGACTTCTGTTCGGGCCTCTGCAACTGTAGACACATTGGAGAAGACTGATGCGGCCCTCGTTGAGAAATCAGTGAACACTATACGATTCTTGGCTATTGATGCTGTTGAAAAGGCTAATTCGGGTCACCCGGGTTTGCCCATGGGTTGTGCTCCAATGGGTCATATACTGTACGATGAAGTAATGAAGTATAATCCCAAGAATCCTTATTGGTTTAATCGTGATCGGTTTGTTCTTTCTGCTGGTCATGGTTGTATGCTTCAGTATGCTCTCCTTCACCTCGCTGGTTATGATGCTGTTCAGGTCTCTCTCTCTCCCTCTCTCTCTTGTGTGTGTTGTGCGTGTGTTCTTGTGGATTTATTGGGATGTCCAAAAATGTAATCACTTAGTTTCAATTTATATGATATAGTTTGACACGACTCAGAGTTTAAGGAAGAAATAAAGTCTTTTGAAATATATGGTACGATAAATGTCATAACATTTCTGTGGCTACAAAAATTTGTGATTGAGGATAAAACGGAATTTTTAAAGTTAAATTATTTTTAAATATTCATTTTCAAAATGGATGACTAGGAAAATAGTGTCACATAAACTGGAATAGAAAACTGGAATAGAGGGAGTATTTGAGTACTTGAATTTTAGAAATGGGAAGAAATTGTTTCAACCAAAAGAGAAACTTTGATGATCATTAATTAGGAATTGATCTGATCCTCTAATACCTGAAATTATGTTAAAATAGTATCTTTATACGTCATCCTACACATTGTACACCTTGGCCTATTAACATGTGTCGACAACTTTTATATCCAAACACACTATCTTGCTGTTTTCTGTTCAGAACTGGATTTGGATAGTTCTTTTTCGGAAGAAATGGCTTCAGATTTGCTGTTTTCCATCCCATTGTTTTATAAGTTGATAGAAAAATCATTGTTTGATGACATTTTGGACAGTAACTGATAATATTTTCAATTGTTTTGAGGAGATTGATGGTCTTTAATTTGATTTGGTATAAAGATTTTTGTTTAAGTGATTATCTATGAGTCATCTTTGTTATTGAAGTTTAAACTAGTTATACTCGTTCATTAAGCCTTACTGATTTTCTTTACTATTACTAACTGATTAGGAAGAGGATTTGAAGAGTTTCCGTCAGTGGGGTAGCAAAACCCCTGGTCACCCTGAGAACTTTGAGACTCCTGGTGTTGAAGTCACCACTGGTTAGTGTACTTTCATATGCCGATGCACTTCTGATAATTAAAGATTCATATTTCTGCTTCTGGTGCTATATATTTGCTTCCATAATTTCACTTATGAGTCCATTTAATTGATTGTGATCTTATTTTATTTGTTATTAGGTCCTCTGGGCCAAGGTATTGCCAATGCTGTTGGCTTAGCTCTTGCAGAGAAGCACTTGGCTGCTCGTTTTAACAAGCCAGACACTGAGATTGTTGACCACTACACGTAAGAGAGTTTCCGCTCTCCCAAGGACCCTTTTGACTTTGTATTGTCTTGTTTTCCTAATGGCAAATGACTGTTGGCTGTGCAGATATGTTATTCTTGGTGATGGTTGCCAGATGGAGGGTATTTCACAAGAAGCTTGTTCCCTTGCTGGACATTGGGGACTCGGAAAGCTGATTGCTTTCTATGATGACAACCACATCTCAATTGATGGTGACACGGAAATTGCTTTCACTGAGGATGTTGGAGCCCGTTTTGAGGCTCTTGGGTGGCACGTGATCTGGGTGAAGAATGGTAACACCGGTTATGATGAGATTCGTGCTGCCATTAAGGAAGCTAAATCTGTCAAAGACAAGCCTACCATGATCAAGGTCCAATATATACTGTCGTGAACTGGGAAGGAATCCTGGAAACACATAAAAAGAATTGCATTTTGTTTACCATATAGTTTATACTGCTCTTTCTTTCCATCTATTTGTTTTTTCCTTTGTCTTTCCCCGTTTCTTTGTAATGACTATCAGTACTCTTGACTGTTCTTTTCTTGCAGGTCACTACAACCATCGGTTTTGGCTCTCCTAACAAAGCAAACTCTTACAGTGTGCACGGTAGTGCACTTGGAGCAAAGGAAGTAGAGGCCACTAGAAATAACCTGGGGTGGCCTTATGAGCCTTACCACGTGCCTGAAGATGTGAAGAGGTTACTATAATATCCTCTTTACCTAGTTTATTTTACCCTTTGCAGTCACTTATATTGGTATCACGAACTTACTGCAGCCATTGGAGTCGTCATGCAGCTGAGGGTGCTGCCTTTGAAATGGAATGGAATGCCAAGTTTGCCGAATATGAGAAGAAATACCCAGAGGAAGCTGCAGAATTGAAATCCATCTTCACTGGTGAACTACCTGCTGGATGGGAGAAAGCTCTTCCTGTGAGTGTTTGTTATCTTAATCTCAAATCTCAATCCAAGTTTAATTGCTTTTCGTATAAACTACATTTATATCAGTCGTTAACTTTTGATTGGGTTTGTAAATTTTTTATATTACAGTAGGCGAGAGCTTGTCTTCATTTGGATTTTCCAAACATTCATCTATCTTTTCTGACTACAAGGCCCTATATTCAAATTATTTTTGAAAGAACTATTTTGGCATAACTTCTCCTAAGTTCAGCTTTCCTCTAATATGGTGTTTGCCAAAAACTGATAATTTCTGTGGCTTTTGCAGTATTATCTTAATCAGTTATTTGCATGTTTTCTTGATCTCAGACTTACACACCCGAGAGCCCAGCTGATGCCACCAGAAACTTGTCACAACAAAACCTCAATGCTCTTGCCAAGGTTCTACCCGGTTTCCTTGGTGGTAGTGCTGATCTTGCTTCATCAAACATGGCCCTTTTGAAAATGTTTGGCGACTTCCAAAAGAACACTCCAGAAGAGCGTAATTTAAGGTTTGGCGTTCGTGAACATGGGATGGGAGCCATATGTAATGGGATTGCTCTGCATAGCCCTGGCTTTATTCCCTATTGTGCTACTTTCTTTGTGTTCACTGACTACATGAGAGGAGCCATGCGAATTTCAGCCTTGTCTGAAGCTGGAGTTATTTATGTTATGACCCACGATTCAATTGGTCTAGGTGAAGATGGTCCAACCCATCAACCTATTGAGCACTTGGCAAGTTTCCGTGCAATGCCCAACATTCTGATGTTTCGTCCAGCAGATGGGAATGAGACAGCCGGTGCTTACAAAGTGGCTGTCCTCAGAAGGAAGACACCATCAATCCTAGCCCTCTCTCGACAAAAGTTGCCTCAACTTGCTGGAACTTCTATTGAAGGAACAGCAAAGGGTGGCTACATTGTATCAGACAATTCTTCAGGCAACAAACCTGATGTCATTTTGATCGGTACTGGCTCAGAGTTAGAAATTGCTGTCAAGGCTGCCGATGAACTCAGGAAAGAAGGAAAGGCAGTGAGAGTTGTTTCCTTTGTCTGTTGGGAGCTTTTCGATGAACAACCAGCTGATTACAAAGAAAGCGTCCTTCCAGCATCTGTTACAGCTAGAGTTAGCATTGAAGCTGCATCAAGATTTGGGTGGCAGAAAATTGTTGGAGATAAAGGAAAAGCCATTGGAATTGACGGATTTGGTGCCAGTGCTCCTGCTGGAAAAATATACAAAGAGTTTGGTATTACAGCAGAGGCTGTTGTAGCTGCAGCTAAAGAAGTTTCTTAGGCCTTATTAGTTGCCATTCTTTGTTGCTGGTGGTCTACTGAATGATTTCATTTAGGTTATGAGATGTGATATAATGGTGGAAACGATATCAAATGGACTCTCGCCACAGTTCACAGACGCCCGCCTGGATTCAAGTAAGGGTGAAACTTATTTTTCTTCATTTGAGCGTAGAGCCATCAGAATGAATCCAAGATTAGGATAGAGATTAGGTACATTGATGCTCCTGAACTTGTACACTTACACCATATGTTGAGTTTGTAATCTTGTTTGGTTGATTGATGACAAATGTCTCTTTCTCAATTGTCTCCTCTTCTCCCACTTATCTTGAGTGGTAATTATTTGAAAGTTAAGGGTCCTTCAAGCTATTTTTGTCAGATCCTTATTTTGTTGGATTTTTGTTGTGGGCCAGTATACTAGGCTGTTGAAGATAGCCCCCTTCAATCAGATAATGTTTGTAACTTCAGCATATTCTCTCTCTCTAAAACAACACGTTGACTATTTCACGAGTACCTATTACTTTTAGCCGGAACAATATCGGTTACTTTGCCCATCAAAATTTAGGCAAATTTACAGAAATCACTTATCATATTTTGTCTTTAAATTTGAATCTTGATCTTTCATAAATTACATCTCACTTTGTTGACGTACGGCTACTCGGCTAGGCCATGCCATCGGTGCCTTTAGCATAAGCTCTCTTTTAAATCAAATTTCAGCCATCGGTAATCATTTCTATGACTGGTTTGTATATAGTCGTGTGGTCTCATTGCCATATGCACGGAACATAGGAAGGTAATTCAAGGTCTCGATGGATTTGACTCATTTGCACCTATCTTGCATTTGTTTTCGGCCAATTAATGTTTGGATTAAAATCCTTTCCAGCATCCTCCCATTCTGACCGCTTATAGAATTAATTACCCTGAAAAGTGGCAGTAAAACATCCGATTAGACGTACAATATCTATATCTATATATATAATTAAAAGGCAAAGACAAAAGCTTCTCATGAAGCCAAGTGTCAAAGCAAGAAATTAACATGTGGCTCATTAGGACATTGTTCTTAATTTATAGGAAGTACAAAAAACTAATTACAAATTTATTTTAATTAGGATTAGGAGGAAGACTAAATTTTGTTTTTTTTTAAAAAAAAAAATTGATTCCATTCCTTGCAAAACCGTCACTTTTCTTCTTAATTTTTACGAATTAAAAAATAACCTAATGCAATTACATTTTGATTAGGATTATGATAGGAACAGTAATTTAATTTACTTTAAATCAAAAAACTACTCATTCCTTCAAAACCATCAGTTTTCGTCCAAATTTATAGGAATTTCTTCCAAATTTATAGGAAGTTAGAAAAATGAGTTACAAATTTATTTTTATTATTATTAGAATATGAATAATTTTTTAAAAAAATATAATTAAAAACAGTTAAATTTGCCTTATAATCATCACTTTTTTCAAATTTATATGAAGTAAAAAATATGAATTACAATTTTACTCGGATGTATAGCTGTTGGACATCCGGTGTATAGCTGTTGAGCATGATCATATAGTTTATACATGCATTAGGTCTTAGTTCTGTATATTAGAGGTTGTTATCTGTTGGAAATATTATCGGTCAAGGTCACAACAGAATGCTTGAAGTATTTTCTCCCATTTGTTCATGTCGTTTGCTAATTGTTGGAAATATTCTTCCTATTTCGGCATGTATGGTCTTCAACTATTGGTATTTTATTTGCAATGAAGTCTCCTAGCATGACAAAAACCAATTTGATGGTAAGCTAATTACATGGAAATAGCAGGATTAGTGTAGTTGGTGCAAGGGGTTGTTTGGGATTGTTTGCTGGCTTATTTTAACTTCATTTAGATTAGACTTTGTTTTAATCCTTAGAAGTCGAGGCGCGTCATTAATAAAAATACATGACCTTTGATTAGACTCATAATTTGGATCTGACAAATTGATAAATAATCCATGAATACTCATTGTTTGCTTTAGGCCCGATTTAAATTAATATTACGATTATATATACGTTCTCGTAATATAATTGTAAGTTCAATTCTAAAAAAAAATCAATTCGGAGTATGCGTTCGCGCAATTTCGATCAAACTTTTCTTAATAATAAAAATTGGTCGTAGGTTATTAATTAAATTTAGTTTACATAGCTTGCGCCACTCACTAGTAAATCCCATATGGCCCTCGTATTAATTTCTTATGGATTAAATATAAATGAAAAATATTTCATACAATATCCTTTAGGGCCTTTTAAAATACTAAGTATTATTATGTATACGTTCGCGTAACATAATTACATTTTTTAAAATCAATTTGGAGTCTGCGTCAGCCTAAATTTGACTAAACTATTTCTTAATAAATAAACAAAACGATATTAATTATGGACATGTTCGCGTGGCATAATTTGACCCGTCAGAAAGAAGGAATATACGTTCGCGTAATTCAATTCTATAAATGCGAGTAATTCAAGCAATTAAAAGTGGTCAAAAGTTAAAATTTGTACATAAGTTAAAACATGTTATAAAACCAGATAATTTATCCAAATATAACAATTGAGCGACCGTGCTAGAACCACGGAATTCGGGAATGCCTAACACCTTCTCCCGGATTAACAGAATTCCTTATCCGTATTTCTGGTTCGCAGGCTGTTAAATAGAGTCAAACCTTTTCCTCAATTCGGGATTCAATACGGTGACTTGGGACACCATAAATCTCCCAAGTGGCGACTCTGAATCTCTTAATAAATGAATCCTGTTTTGATTGTCCTTTAATTGGAAAAAACTCCTTTACAATTCGCGCCCTCGCGGAGCAGCGCCAAAAGGAGGTGCGACACTAAAGATACCCCTTTCTACACCTTTTTGGTTCACTTATGCCCGTTGACCGTTAGATTAATGTTGAATTAAAGATAATAATAATTATTATTTAAATTCCATGTGGTAACTTCATATTGACCAAAATTAAAATATCTAACACATTAGAAAGACACACTCATATCTAACATATTTTTGTACTAGCCCATCTCAAATACTAACCCGAACCGAACAAAAATTTTAACTAAAAAAGGCCCCACTTCTATCAAACTCCATGGAACAAAAGCTCCGTGGAAGTTGCAGCGAACATGCAGACGCAGATTTACTACGTGGTTTTCTTTTTCTTGTTATGATAGACACAAATTGCAGTATATTCGAGATGAGTTTAATTTAATCATATTCATATAACGGAAAGATCTCTTAGTAATTATTTAGAATATATTATAAACCATTGGACTACCCCTTGTTTTCCGTCTCACATTATTATCAAGAAAATCATTAGCTCATTCATGCTAGATCATTCTTGTTCGTTTAATTTGTTCATGAACCTTTATTATGCATGAGATTAATCAAGAAATTTGAGATTTGTATATGCGTGTGATTGTGTGCTAGTTAATTATTACTTTTGCAACATAAATAATACTTTTAAAATATAATATGCATACACAAAAAGTTGATACTACGGCTGAAAAATAATGCAATATAATATCAATTTGAAACAGGATGTAAACCTTTAGTACTCCATTCAACTTTAATTTATGTCTAAATTAAAAAATTTGACTCTCAAATTTTGAACCTAAATACCTAAAATAAATTGAGAGGGAGAAAGTATTACTTTTTATTTCATGCTAGTTAATTAAAACTGTTCATTTTAAGAAGATGTTTTGAGAATCCTATAAGAACCATAATCGTTTTCCATTTCTCCATTTCCCAAATGTCTAGCAGGACTAAATGGATTGCATAAAGCATAAGTCAATCCAAAAATATATATGATGAAAACTTCCTTTAGGAGCTTCAAAAATCGCCTAATCAAGTGAAAATAAAAGTGTCAAATCCCGTATTAAATCAGATCTGCCCACGCCCACTCTTCTTGGCAATCGCGAAGGCCAACTCCTCCCTGCTGCCCAGTTACCCTTCGCGCTCACGATCTCCCAACCGCGTTCGCTATGCTCAGCCGACCCTGCCCTTCGCATTCGTGTTCCACACCTTGCGTTCGCGAAGGCCATCTGCCTCCAACCATCCCCCTCCCAGCCTTCTTCGCGTTCGTAATCAAGCCTATGCAATCGCGAAGTAGGGCCAAGTCTTTCTCCACGTTCGTCTGAGCCTCCTCGTATTCACGAAGAGAAAAATAGGGGCCCTTCACCAGCCTTCCCGATCGCAAAGCAAACAAGCAACAACAAATCATCCAAACTTAGTCTGAAACTAGCACGATACACACCCGAGGTCCTCCACGACACTGTACAATCATATCAACTAGTCCCAAGACAAGGTACGGACCTGCTCGAGGCAAACGAATCACACTAAGCACATCCAAACTACAAATCAACGGTTAAAATTTTTCTTTTTAACTTTCAAACATTTCAACTTTGATGAATGCATCCGATTCATACTTAAACATTTCGGAATGACATCAAATATTACGCACATGTCATAAATCATGATGCGAACCTATTTCAAGGCTCGGAACCGCAAACGAACATCGATAATAACAAAGTCCACTTCAAACCAAACTTTGAAAATTCCAAAACCTTCAAAATGCTAACTTTTCCATAATAAGCGCCTAAATGCTCTCAGACCACCCGATACTCACCCCAAACATATGCCCAATTCCGAAATCATTGCGAACTTATTGGAACCTTCAAATCTCGATTCCGAGGTCGTTTATTCAAAAGTCAAACCTTAGTTAACTCTTCCAACTTAAAGCTTCTAAATTGAGAATTTTCCTTACGAATCAACTCCAAACTTCCCGAAATTCAATTTCGACTATGCGTACAAATCATAAATATGATGTGAAGCTATTTGAGGCCTCAAACTACTAAACGATGCGCTAGAGCTCAAAATAGCTTTTCAACCGAAAAAGAATATTTTCTTTTTAGTTATGGAGCATAAATTTCAACGTTATTTTTGCGTAAAAAAGTAAGCAACATAATAGTTTCTTTGGGTTTGTGTGAATTTTTAGAAGAATAAGTAATTCTTGAAGAAAATAGAGTCCTCAAAACGTTGTGAGTTTTTTTTTTTTTTTTTTTTGGGGGGGGGGGAGAGAGCACAGGAAACATGGGGACCTGCGGAAAGGGGATGAGGAGAGTAATATCAAAAATGATTTTCTACTCTCTAATCAAATACTAAAAATTATTATCCGGAAAAAGTTTTCTACTTACTAATCAAACAAAAAACAATAACTGATAAAATCACTCATTTTTCATGAAAAATATTTTATTCGTACCAAACACACCGTACATCACATATTATGAATTAATTAATTATGCACGACAATCATGAACAAATACAATCGATTGTATGGTTAGTAATTTTTCATTTTTCGCTCTATTAGATTTAATTCTATTTATTTATAATGTTGTATCAAATTGCGTTTGTTCCAATTTATGTGATATAATTGAATATTGGAAATTAAATGAGTTTTTAATCATAATTTATATATATGCTTTTTAAATATTTAAATTATTAATTACCAAATTATTGTCAACTACCTCCGATATTCCATCTCACTTTCTCCAATAACGATGAACCCTTCCCCCCCCCCCCCCCCCAACCCCCCCTAAAAAAAAAAAAACTAAACACTCATCACCCAGAAATGAATAATACAATAGGTAACGATAGATTTAGTAATTTAACGAACCTTAATGAGTTAAACAAATGACACTGCGGAGGAACTACTCTGATTACAATGTGATACGCAAATTAAATGCTCCCTCTGTTTATTTTTAGTCGCTTTTGACTTTATATTCCTTTAAGAAAAAGTTAATGAAATATACAATTATAATCATACTAATGATAGTATTTCAAAAATAAAAATATTTTTTAATACTAATAATAGATAAGTAAAAGTATCTTAGGGAATAGGGTAATGATGTAACATAGAGTTGCAGAATCTTTATAATGAGAAGTTAAATACTTTTGGAAGGTAAATCTTTCATTAATTACAGTCTTGTTTGACTCTCATCTTGATTTCCTTATTAGTCCACCCCAAATCTTTCTATCATTCTGTTTTAATAAATTCTTCAAACCTCATTCTTCTCTCTCTCTTTCCTATTAGTCCCCATACGCCCAATTTCTCTCTCTCATCACCCATTTCCTTAATCAATCATCATCTTCCTTCTGTAAAAACCAAAGCCAAAGAAGCCCCACAAATGTAAAACCACTATCCTCCAACAGTCCTTTCAAGAAAACCATTAGATTCCCATAAATAAAGGACTTAAAGTTCCATATTCCTTCATTCCCACCATTTTTTCCTCATTTCTTCTTTTCTCCATTTCCACGACCCAAAAAAATAAACCAAATCTTTCACAAAGATGGGTGGAAAAAAGGAGGAAATTTTCAAACTCTAACACTTATTTTCTCAAGAAAATCCAAGAAAGTTTCTTATTTTGCCTTGAAAACAAGAGATACCCAAATTGGGGTATGCTCAAATCTCTAAGATTTCCCAAGAATATATGTCCCAAATGAAGCACATTGACAATATCCCATCAACTCCTGGAAAGTTCAAGGAAAAATCCCCTTACAATAGGCTAAGGCTCCATTTTTCTCTAACCAAGCTAACGTTTTGGTCATTTGTGTTCTTGGGGTTGATCTTTGTATTCTTTTTCAGATCACCATCTTCTTCTTCTTCATCCCCTGCAGCTTCAGATCTCTCAAGAAGATCTCTTAGAACCAGCTCTTATGATGGTCCAGCTTGGGAGAAAAGGATTAAAGCCTCAGCTAAAGTCAGGTCACATTCTGGTATTTCGGTTTTGGTAACTGGTGCTGCTGGTTTTGTTGGGACACATGTCTCCGCTGCCTTAAAACGTCGTGGTGATGGCGTTGTGGGGTTGGATAATTTCAATGATTATTATGATCCAACCCTGAAAAGAGCCCGGCAAGCTCTTCTAGAGCGTGCTGGGGTCTACATTGTAGAGGGTGACATCAATGACGTCGCCCTCTTGAAGAAATTATTTGACATTGTTCAATTTAGTCATGTTATGCATTTGGCTGCACAAGCTGGTGTGAGGTATGCCATGGAAAATCCTGGCTCATATGTGCATAGTAACATTGCTGGTTTGGTTAATGTTCTTGAAGTTTGCAAAAATGCTAATCCTCAACCTGCTATTGTGTGGGCATCATCTAGTTCTGTGTATGGCTTGAATACTAAGGTTCCCTTTTCAGAAAAGGATAGGACAGACCAACCTGCTAGTTTATATGCTGCAACTAAAAAAGCTGGTGAGGAAATTGCTCATACTTATAATCATATACACGGGCTTTCGTTAACCGGATTGAGATTTTTCACTGTTTATGGACCGTGGGGTAGGCCAGACATGGCTTACTTCTTTTTCACAAGGGATATTTTGAAGGGAAAGTCAATTCCCATCTTTGAGGCAGCTAATCATGGGACTGTTGCTAGAGACTTTACCTACATTGATGACATAGTAAAGGGTTGTTTGGCGGCATTGGACACTGCTGAAAAGAGTACGGGAAGTGGTGGGAAGAAGAAAGGTCCCGCTCAACTGAGGGTGTTCAATTTGGGCAACACTTCCCCTGTGCCGGTTTCTGATCTTGTTAGCATTTTGGAGAGGTTGCTAAAGGTAAAGGCTAAAAGATCGATGATGAAGTTGCCAAGGAACGGTGATGTGCAGTTTACTCATGCAAATATAACTTTTGCCAAAAGGGAGCTTGGATATAAGCCTACAACAGATCTACAGACAGGATTGAAGAAATTTGTTCGATGGTACCTCAGTTACTATGGCGATGGAAAGAAGAGCGCGCAATGATACATTCTTTCAATTATGTGGTAGGAGTTCAATTTCTTGTTCATTTTGATTCTTGTTATTGTTTTCAGCATACATGCATTGCCCCCATTTTCTTGCTCTCATATATGAAGGCATATCCCATCCCACGATGAACTAGTTGTGTGATAGTTGGACATTGTTTTTCTGGCAATTTATTTTGTATCAAATGCAACCTGAAACTAACTTTTGCCACTTCCAGGAATGCCACTGTTGTAGTTTTATAGAATTCATGATTGATAGAAAACTGCTCATTATGGACAGTGGACATGTACCATCTTTATTACATTATAATAAAAGTACCACATGATAGTTCCATATTTGGATTCTTGTGTTTGTCACATTTGGTTGGAATGTCTCTAGCATATTGGAGTATGATCTTGTGTTCTAAAGGGTTTAAACAAAAACAATCGTGGGATAAAAATGTTATACCGCCTTATCTCTTGTTTGGCTATTAAACCTGTGATAAGTTATCGCAGGACTAAAAGTAGTACTGGGATAACTTATACCTGCCAAGTGGTGGAATAGTAATCCAAGGATGAACTAGTATAATTGACATCTCAGGATTAATACAATATACCAAACAGTCAATAAAAATGATATCAGGTAACTAATTCAAGTATAACTAATCCCACTATAACTAATCTCAGCATAACTTGTCTTCAAAATTCAAACCAAACGACCCCTAAGTGTGCCGATTTGGTTAATCCCTTATGCACTACTATCTAGATATCTATTCCCTTTCTGATCTTTGAATCAATCATTCCCTCTACATGATTTCTGAAGTTAGACATCTTATTTTAGCTCTCCGATGAAAGATTCTACTATTTTTGAAAGTTAACCGTTTAGAGTCATTATTTAAGATGATTGCATTGGTTCTTTTTTCTCTTCTTTCTATAGTTTCTTTCTGGAGAGGGGAAAGAAAGAACCATTTGAAGCTGCAAATGTAACATATATTTAACAATGACGCTTTATGAAATCTTTCTTCTTCTGGTAGCACAAGAGAAGAGTGATTACAGATATCATCATCTTGTTAAGAAGCCAGAAGAAGTGAAATCCCAACTCCAGCGCTTCTCTCTTTCCCCGGCTAAGTAGTATGTAGAGGATCAAACTTTCATTGTCCACGACGTTTTAGGTTAAACATCTAACATGTGCTCCTTTTATTTCGAATACTCTTCAAAAATAAGTAATAGCAGAATGAAAGACAATCTTTTATTGATGTGGACGGGCTTTTTTGTTATACCGAAGCCATTGTACTGTTATAGCCTTCTCGATACCTTATTGGAGCTTTGTTTAATAGTGTCGGTTTTCCATCAATGTTTTGGTTGTTTCTCAGAATCATTGAGGATGTGAAGAGTTAAGACATTCAATAATTGACAGATAATATCATATATCTTACACCTCAATACTTTTGGAATATAGCCTTCACATCCTTTTCAATTAATGTTTGTACAACATTGTTGCTGGCTTATAACAAATCTTGTCCTCTTCTTCCCTGAATGAACGGCTCCTGTTTTTCACTCTGCCATTTTATACAATGATGTTGGGAAAAATAGGACAATGATGTGGAAGAAGAAGGAAATTAGCACATGTAAACAACTTCTAAATTTTACTTTAGTTACTACAAAGAACTTGCCCATATGTTTACAAAAAGATTGTGTCTGATTTATTGATTAATTAGATGATTAAGGGGTAGGATAGTTCGATGTATTGAAGCTATACACTTTGCACAAAATGACAAAATACAGGAATTCTAAATCTAAATTTCCTTTCCAGAAAGGACGTGAACACATGTCCTTTATTCTTGTCATTTTATTCCCCTTTTCCTCAAAGGATAGTTGGTGATTTCTCTAAAAGTTGTCTAATGTTATTCCTTTTTCTCTTTTTTAATTGGATACATAATGTCCCATTGGATTCCTATTAGCCCTTTCTTTTGGCTTCAGTGGACCATTCACCAGCTGTTTGATGCTTTGGAAGTTATTCTTTTCTTACATTGAAAGATCTTGTATATATAGTGACCTTACAATGCAAAGAAGAAAGTACGTACGATAGAATAGTAAAACTGAGCATACGACAAAAAACAACAACAACGGCTATATAAAATATCGAATACCACCATATGTAAAATATGCTAGGGGGAGTTTTTTTCTCTGCCCAAAGCCTTAAGAGTAGAGTTACCAGTGTTGAAGCCTTAGTAGACAAAAATATCCTATAGGTTGTTAAAAGAAAATTCGACTACATGTTTGCATGTGACCATTGTAAAATGTTAAAAGGAACAGTTCCATGCAAACAATTTGTGAAAGGAGGAGAAAGGCCATCACTAATTAAATCTATTATCAACGAAACGCCACTTGGCACGAATTAATAACCGCTGTTATCTGAATGCACACTGTATTCTTTCTGTTGCTGTAAGTGACATACGGAAATATAAGCAAGCTCAATTGGGTCTCACGAGGGCAGAAAAACTTCACTTGACGAGAATTTGGAAAGATGAGAATTTAAAAACATAGATAAGCAAAAATTATACGTATCATAAATAACACGTCTCAATGTCAAAAACCTGAATAGGAAACTTAAATGAACCCTATCATCCGCTCGAGTACATAATTGGTTACAATTCAAGTATCCAGGCCATGCCAAAACAACTTAATCTAGAATTTCAAGATATGAATTGACACAGAAAGCAGCATCGCCTGCCCCTGACTTCTCTATGCCACAAGTGTACTGGCAGTGGTAGATTCGCTGCAAGGTAAAAACCGAAATTAGTACACAGCGATTCACAAGGAGAGGGGGGGGGGGGGTTCACATAATTAGATTTGTCCAGCCAAAAGAGCTCTAACTTCGGCAGATGTCCGACTCACATGACAAGAGTAAACACTCTCGTTTCTGGTTAAAAGTGTTTTAACAGCTTTTAAGCTGTGATGGTTATACCATTGAGCTCCATCACAGAATTAAGCCGTTTGCTTAAAAAGATAAAGAGCTTGCAAAAACTTTTTTTCAATATAGAAAAACCCCACCTAAGTATACCAGAACATGAACAAGCAACCTGACAAAAACCTATATCCTGCTACTTCCCTCCCTACAAAGGACTAATGATGACATTAGAGTAAGCCTCACAAACATATCCAAAGCATCCTGCACCTGTCTGCAAATCTGAACACAGAGCACATGGTATGGTATCTCTTATATGAAACCAAACCTTAATAATATTCAGCAAATACAGTATGACGGGTTGGGCAAGAAACATGAAGATTTCCATAAACTTCTCTCCATTTGATGAAAGAAGAATGTATGTTCTTTGCCAGACTACAAAAACAGCAATAGTGGGATCTGGGGAGGGTAGACATTACCCCTATCTCGGAGGGATAGAGAGGTTGTTTCCAGGAGACCCTCGGCTCAGAGACTCAAGCAAGAAAAAGAAGTGGTGCCTTCAGCATATATATACTGTAGTAACTATAAACAACCCAGTTGACGAAAACTAATCCTTGAAACCAAATTCTTTATAGCAAGTGTAAAAATTGTTCTCTGGAACTACACAAGATCTACAACTAGAAATAGGCTATCTATTACTACGTTGGAAAGAGAATAACCATAATGCATTGACAGGATCAGTACGCTCCAATCAAAATAAACCTTTCCACCAAATTTCCAAGGACAATTAACAGAGCATGCTTAGATAAATAAGTCAATACGTAAAAAAGCATTGGACATATTCAAAATTTCACATATATTAGAAAATATATTATTTGCAAATGCAACATAAAGCGTGATTGAAAGGTGAATCAAAAGCAATTCACTAGTAGAGTCAAATAGGCAGACTGGACTTACTACTTCCAGACTGGGGGAAGCTTCTTCGTTTTCTTGTAGTAGCGAGCAAGTCGGTGAATCCTGCTCTCCACAAGAATCAATCTAAACTTGGAATCTTTGTCTTTCCTGTTTCTTTCAAGATGCTTCCTGATTGCAACTGCTTTCTTGATAAGGTGGTACAGATCCTCGGGAATTTCAGGAGCAAGTCCTAGTAAATTAAGTATCATTATTCTATCAAATATTTCCCTGAGACAAATCATACCAACAAAAAACACAATATTGAATAGGTACCATGAGCCTTCAAAATTCTGAGAATCTTGCTACCAGTTACACTCTTCACCTGAGCAATCCCATGGGAATCACGAAGAATAACACCAATTTGAGAAGGTGTTAAGCCTTTTTTTGCAAACTTGCAGATGTTATCTTCAACCTGAAACCCAAGAGAATGCTGCTAGTTAAGAAACTAGAAATAAGTACAGGACTTTATCCAATCAAGTTACACATTAAAATATTTGGACATAGTTTTGAATTTTAGCAATTTCCAAAGCAGGTTCTGCACTGAACCTTCCGATTGCTGTTCAAACAGACAAAAGCTCAACTGATGCTCATGAAGGGAAAAAGCTCGACCAATCCTCATGAAGGGAAGAAGCTCAACCCTTTTTATGAAGAAAATTTCAAATGTCCCTGGTGATGATTTTTCTACTTTCTACTAAATTACAGGATGCCAAAATGCACCAGCAATTTATATGCCACATTCTTAAACATAAAATGGCTCATACCCTGAAAATTATTAACACAAAGGAAGGATCCCGCATTGCCTCTGTCACATTACTTCAATCTTGCCTAGTATGGCTATATCAATTTTTTTGAGGGACCTTGCATACCTTGCTTTTATCTTTTCAAGTACAGGAAATACATACTTAAGTGAATAAAGAGGGAAAAGATCCATCTTTTCCACTATATGGTAGGAAACTAGTGTAATATAACCCCATAACACATTAGCACCTTCCTCTTTTTCAACCAGTCAAACAAGAGACACAATACCGCAACCTGCTGTGGCACTTCAATAGGCACACTTACATAGAAGGCATTAAGAAAATACCATGAATCCACGATTTAAGTATTAGAAGGGATACCTAGGGTAGCATAGGCAAGAGGTTAAGACATAACTGCAAATATAAGCTGGCTGACTACTCCGCTAAATATATGGACTGTTTTCTTAGTGGTCACACTTGAGTGCAATAGTATATCAAGTTAATAACAAAACCATGATAAGCACAAATTGCCTACTTGATAACTTCCATCTTTCATTAATGGTTCACATGACATGGAGTCCATAACAAAAATCATTACAGGCTCTAAATTTTACATCCCTTATGAAAGTAAACTACCAAATGTCCCCAAAGCTTTAGTCTAGTGGTAAGAGACTAACTTGTGATCTATGGGTTAGGCGCACGTCATGGATTCGAACCCATCCCACTCCAGATAAAAGACTGGTATCTAAGCAGTGAAGGATAGAGGAACAAATCCATTATCCACCGAGTTTTGAACTATATGTCACTGGCTCTCAGGGACTTCTCATTTTCAAGCAAATATATCAAGCAAATTTTTTAAATAAATGTGCAGAATTTTAAAGACTAAAACTGAAACAAGTAAAGATCGAGGGGTTTTGAAATGCCAGCAGAAATTACTTACATCAGGTGCAGAGATTTTCAACCAACTTGGTGGAGTCCTCTTGTACGGAAGTGCTGAAGCCGAAATACCCTTACTGTGTACCAAGCAATTCTCAATAAAAAATATAAAAAAATATAAATAGAATGTGCCATTAATATGTGTTGTACATGAAAAATATACAGAAAAGTAGAAAGAATGAACGTTACCCTCGACTGTGCATACGACCCATGGTGGCTGGAGCTGGTGGTGGTGTGTGCGTGTGTTTTGGGGGGGGAGAGGGGTAAGGGGGCTGCTGTCCGGTTGGCTCTAAAGAAGGAAACCCTAGAATGGCGAAATGGGGAACATTAGGACTTTTATATGAACTCTTTATTCTCTATGGAGTCCTTCAATTTGTTTTGAATTGTGTTTTTGAACTTCGTAATAACTACCCATTACACCATAATGTTTTGTGATATGCCGATCAGGCCCATGGGTGTAGATCCGAGGTTATGAATTTGCAAACACGATGAGTTGGAGGGACGAGGCATCATATCTATTTACAATTTTGAAACTAAGAAAATAAATTTTTAATTCTCTTATGTTTAAAAATATTTTAAATAAATTTTTTATATGTAGAAGTAAATCTCTCACGTATAAATAAATAAATAAAAAGGGAATTGGGTTATAAAACTAAAAATAAGTTTGTAAAGATTCACAAAACCAATTGACAACGGTATCTTACGATTTTGTATAAATTTATATAGTTTTTTTTTTAGTGTTTCCACACTTCCCTTTCGGCATGAGCTAAACTCATGACCTAGCCAAGAAGGATAGTCTCAGATACCTTGGATCGGTGATCCAGGGGGACGGAGAGATAGACGGGGATGTCACTCACCGTATAGCGGCGGGGTGGTCGAAGTGGAGGCTTGCATCAGGAGTCTTGTGTGATAAGAAAGTGCCACAGAAACTCAAGGGGAAGTTTTATAGAGTTGTGGTTAGACCGGCCATGCTGTATGGGACGGAGTGTTGGCCGGTGAAGAAATCTCACGTTCAGAGGATGATGGTGGCGGAGATGAGGATGCTTAGGTGGATGTGCGGGCTCACCGGGTTAGATAAGATTAGGAACGAAGTTATTCGGGAGAAGGTGGGGGTGGCCCCGATGCGAGAGGCGAGATTTCGGTGGTTCGGGCATGTGCGGAGGAGAAGCCCCGACGCCCGGTGAGGAGTTGTGAGCGGCTAGCGGTGGTCGGTGTGAGGCGAGGCAGAGGGAGGCCTAAGAGATACTTGGGAGAGGTAATTAGACAGGACATGGCCAGGATGCGGATTTCCGAGGACATGACCCTTGATAGGAAAGTCTGGAGGTCTACTCCTTTCCCGGGGTGTGAGGCGTGGTAGGGCCGCCCATAGATGATTAGTTTGTATTCTCTTTTGGTAGTCATTTCTGGTAGTTACTGTTTTGATATCATTGCATGCCTGTTTCTTTATGGTACATATGCATCTTATGTTTAGTTAATTTTTATGAGGTGTATGCTGGAGTAACTAATGCGGTTTTTGTTTTTTGTTTTTGTTTGCCTTTTTTCCATGCGTCGAGGATCGATTGGAAACAGCCTCTCTGCCCTCTCGGGTAGAGGTAAGGCCTGTCTACATATTACTCTCCCCAGACCCCACCTTGTGGGAATATACTGGATTGTTGTTGTTGTTGTTGTTGTTAAACTCATGACCTAATGATTGTAGGTGAAGGTGCTCTACCAACTGAGTAAACTTGCTCGTCATAAATTCATATTCTAACTAATTAAGGATTTATGTGTATATAATTGATTGATCGATGCTAAATTTGTTCCTTTTCCATCGGACATTATTTTGCTAGCCAAGATACAAAAGAAAACGATTTCACTTGTTGAGTTTAACGTATTGTTTGGATGCTTACTAGTCATTATTCTATTATTATCTCAGGTACAATTTTTGTTTTGATTGTTAATATTAAATTAATAGTATCGTATTGTTAAATTTATTATTTTAGAACAAAAAAATCATATTTTATGAAACAATCAAATAGATATGGTGGGTTTGTTCCGTATTTTTCTGGTCAATTACACCCCCCACTTATTATTATTCTATATTTTAATTTTACACTTTACCCTATTAATTATATTATACTTCACCCAACTACAAACTTTGTCTCCATCTTTCTGTCGTGCATTTTTTTTGGTTCATTTCCCCTATCATTTTTTCTGTGTTTTTATTTCATCCATGATCTTTGCAAACCTTTTGCTGATTTTATTTACATATATAATTAGCTTAGGTTTTTGCCTAGGGATGGCAAACGGTGCGGGGCGGTGCGGTAGCGGGCAAACCCGCGAAGACTCCAACCCGCCCCGCAAAATAACTTTTGCTATTTTTAACCGCCCCGTCCCACCCCGCATATTTTTTTTATTTTTTTTAATTTGGGAAAATTATCAAAAGATACCATATTTCAATGTATTATATTTTTATTTTTAGAGAAATTTTATGCAATATTTCTTCTTTTGTTGATGTTAACCACTTACTGCATGTAGTTATCTTTTTCTCTTATATTTTTAATATTAATGTAAGAACGTAGACTCTGTACTACTTGAAGTATATGTCACCTTCATTATAAATATTAATTAATCAAATATCAATTGACCACTGCTCTGAGATGTCTAGGCATTTTCCTTTGGCAGCAAATAATATTACTACTATGTTCATAAATTTTATTGTAGCGTTAATGGAGGTCGAGTTACGTAGTAAAATGTCAGCCAACTATAATATCTACATGCAAATATCAAGACTTATACATTAAATGTCTACTTCCAGATACGTTAAATGTCTACTTCCAGTTACAAATAAGAAAAGGGATATGAGTATATGACTACTTCAAGATACAAATATATAACTATATAAGTCAAAGAGTTAAATCACATTAGGATGAGTAACTGCAAAAGTCATCAACTACCCAGTATAATCACACAAGGTGGGGTCTGCGGAGGGTAATACGTACGTAGGCCTTACCCCTACCCGAAAGGGCAGAGAGGCTGTTTCCAAATCTGCAAAAGTCATCATTTGTGGAAAAATGATGGTAGTCCATTTAGGCTTCGCGCACCATCTATTGATTGGAAATCACAGGGCAACATCAAGAGCGTCATAACATGGAAAAATGATTACAAGAGCAGAGTATTAAGTATGAGATATCTATTAGTCTATTACAAATTGTGAAAACTCCAAAATAGTTGAACCAAAGCTAGTCCTTTTTGAACACCAAGAGAAACCAGTTTCAATCTTCCATTTTTCCTTGTTTTTATCAGAAATCTCCAACCTCCTTGAGTTATCAAGCAACTCAAATATCTGGATCTTCTTCTCTATCAAGCGTCGCCGAACATGAAACTCTATCAATGCTTGAACCCTGTCACGACCCGGATTTCCCACCATCGGGGTCATGATGGCGCCTACTAAATAGAAGCTAGGCAAGCCAAATATTAATTACATCTCCATTAATAACCAATTTCTTATTAACAACATAAAAATTACAACAGAATAATCAAAATTAGCGGAAGACTTAGTCAGATATGATAAAGAAAAATCCAAATCTGATACACTACCCAAGACCGGTGTCACAATACTCACGAACTTCTAAGAATAATACACATAATTGTTTGAAAGAAAATACAAGTTGTTTATCTCGATTACATGAGATAACAGGAATGAAAAGCATAGATAGGAGAGACAACGGGTCCTGCGGACGCCTGCAAGGCTACCTCGTAGTCTCAGTAGTCGAAAAATCCACAAGTCGCTACTGCCGTTGCTGCTGTCCGTAACCTGTATCTGCGCAAAAAGAGCGCAGAGTGTAGTATCAGCACAACCGACCCCATGTGCTGGTAAGTGCCTGGCCTATCCCAGCGAACTAGTGACAAGGCTAAGGCCAGTCACCCACCTAAACCTGTACAATTGCAATATAGGCATATATATATAATACATTATAAGAAAATACTCTGCTCTGAAATAACAGTTAATAACTCACGATATCCAGAATAATCTAATCAACATAATGAATCTTACTTTCATGTCTCAATTCCTCTCTCATTTCATATCTCGTGGTAGGCGTACCACCCGCTCCCAACTATCACAGTAATTATATCTTGTGGTAGGCGTACCACCCGCTCCCAAATATATCAATAATTATATCTTGTGGTAGGCGTACCACCCGCTCCCAAATATATCAATAATTATATCTTGTGGTAGGCGTACCACCCGCTCCCAAATATATCAATAATTATATCTTGTGATAGGCGTACCACCCGCTCCCAAATATATCAATAATTATATCTTGTGGTAGGCGTACCACCCGCTCCCAAATATATCAATAATTATATCTTGTGGTAGGCGTACCACCCGCTCCCAAATATATCAATCGGCTACCGGCAACTATGGCCAATGCCCATATTTTAAGTCACTTTGTGGTCGGCGTACCACACGATCCCAAATATAAAATATATATGTTACCGGCATTTAGCCAATAATCTCTATATCAACAATATTTATAATTACCGGTTTTAAACCAATAATTTATAATAATTTCAACAAATTACCTTCATTACCGGTATAACACCAATAACTCTTATTCAACAATTTATTCATAACTAAATTCATATTCCTACAAACTAGGATAGAACAAACACTTACCTCGAATGTTTAAGGCCAACTCAATGCTTACGCACCGCTTTTCCTTTTAAAATTATCTCCAAATGCTTCAAATCTATTCACAAACAATTTGAAATACTCAACACGAATCGTAGGAATGAATTGGATAATAAATTTAATAATTTTCCGGATAAAATCCGAAATATATTTTAAAATTCAATAGTGGGACCCACATTTCGAATCCCGAAAAAACTTACGAAATCCAAACACCCATTCCGATATGAGTTCAACCATACCAAAATTACTAAATTTCGATAACATTTCGACCCTCAAATCCTCAAATCTATTCGAGAGGGTTTCTAAGCTTTTCCCGCAAAATTCATGGATTTAATGACAAAACTTGCAATAGAATCGAGTAATATAACCACAATTAAGTTAAGAACACTTACCCCGTTGTTTTCTCCGAAAATTTCTCGACCATCGCCTCTTCCCGAGCTCCAATTTGACAAAAAAAATGGAAAATGGGACAAATCCCATTTTCCAGAAATAAGTATTCTGTCCAGAAATTCGCGGGTACTGTTCACGCGTTTTTACTGTTCACGGTACTGTACACGGGGTACTATACACGGTACTGTACACTGGGTACTGTACACGGTACTGTACACTGGGTACTGTACACTGGGTACTGTACATGGGGTACTGTACACGTACTGTTCATAGGTACTGTACACGGTACTGTACACGGACTGTACATGGGGTACTGTTCATGTGCACTGTTCATGTGCACTGTTCACAGCAGATTTTTCTGCAATTTCTGCCCATTTTCTAAGTCCGGATTTATTCCGAGACACCTCCGAAACACTCCCGAGTCCTCGGGGATCCAAACCAAATATGCACATTGACTCTAACACATCATACGAACTCGCTCGAGTGATCAAATCGCCGAAATAACATCAAAATCATCAATTTTCATCAAATCAAGGCCTAAGTTTCCAAAAACTTCCGAAAATACACTTTCGATCAAAAACCGGACCAAACGATGTCCGAATAACCTGAAAATTTACGTACATATCCAAAATCAACTAACAAAGCTACTGCAACTGTCGGAATTTCATTCCGACTCCCGGATCAAAATATCACCTATCGATCGGATTCCGCCAAAATTCTAACTTCGCCAAAATAGGCTAACTTCTTCACCGGACCTCCAAAATTACTTCCGATTGCGCTCCTAAGTCTTAAATTATCCCCCGAAACTAACCGAATCATCGGAATTCAGTTCCGAGCCCTCTAACTCATAAGTCAATGTTGGGTTGACTTTTCCAACTTAAGCTTTCCTTAAAGAGATTAATTGTCCCTTTTCCTACCAAAATCAATCCGAATTGACTCAAAGTTTGCACACAAGTCACATTCGACATTACGGACTTGTACCAACTTTCGGAATCGAATTCTGACCCCGATATCAAAATTTTCACTTCCGGTAGAATTTTCTCATAAACCTTCAAATTCCTATATTTAACCAAATGACTTCAAAATGACCTCCGGACATCCAAATTCACTTCCGATCGCTTTCCCAACTCCAAAATCACCATACGGATCTATTCCCAGACTCGGAATCCCAAATGGACATCTATAACTCTGAAATGCCTTCCAACCCAAATTTATGAAATTTTTCTAAAATACTAACTTCCACCATATATGCCGAAATGCTCACGGGTTATCAAAAACCAAATCCGGACATACGCCCAAGTTCAAAATCATCATACGAGCATGCTAGAACATTTTGATCCCAATTCTGAGGTCATTTACTCAAAATTCCAATCCTAGTTCATTTCTTAACTTTAAGCTTTCAAAATGAGAATTTCCATTTAGATTTGACTCCAAACTTCGTGAATTTTAATTCTGACCATACACACAAGTCAATATACCTGAGATGAAGCTGTTCATGGCCTCAATCTGCTGTATGACGCGTCGGGGCTCAAAACAACTGGTCGGGTCGTTACAATCTCCCCCACTTAAACATACGTTCGTCCTCGAACGTGTTGAGAACTACAATGATGTAGTCTCAAATAACTTGTTTAACACATCGCGCACCTTCCCGTGCTACCACTACTTAGTTGAGCACATTAGCTATATAATTCTGTAGATATAATTCTTTATTCAAGCGAATAAGCCATTAGGCCAAATTCCAACACCCTGAATTTCCTACCAAGTCTGTTTCCATCATTCGACCACCATATCAATCTCCACACGTTGTACTCAAACATTAATGCATAACTTTGTTGAATTTACACTTCGCATCACTTTACTCATATGACCATAATAACATTCTTTATTTACTGTAGTTGCCTACAATACCCAAATACCGATAGAAACCTCTTATTAGGTTAAGTCTTATTCCAACACTTTTATATACTGCCAACGATAAATAAAACACGGGCTAAATCGTAAAAATTCCTCAGATCAACCATTTATGAAGCCATTTCTCTTTTGACTAATATTACAACGGATTTTGGAGCCAAACCTCGATATTACCTTTCTAACCAACTGAAATCACATATGCTCGCTCTCAATAATGACTCCAACGATCATTTCGATCATAACACACTGCATTGGTGACATGACACCTCAAACACCGGCCTAAGCCGCGACGAGCAAAACACACGCTCCAATAGAAACGTCCGAACATACTCAAATCATGACAACTGTCTCCAACAAAAGAGATGTAATTCAATTCCTTTGCACCATCATAACATAGAACTGATATCCTGTCTCACATCATAGAGTACCTGAATCCTCCTCGAGAGGTCATAACATCACCTGGCCTTGCCACGATTCGTGATTCTATCCAAACACTATTACTCATGAAGCACCTCAAGTTACCAAGCACAAACGGTCAGCCACACACAGATCTAGGTCTGAACCCAAGCAATCAACCTCACCCACGGTGAAACAATTAATGTATGTTATCAAATCCTGAAAGGACACAACCGATGTGCCATTCGCCGAGCGATACTCAATACGGACTTTTCCTCGGAAGCCAGAAAGTATTGTATACCAGGTAACATATAACTAAGTCTATTTTTTTACATTACACTGTTGCAACGTGCAACCCGCTCCAATGACATACCCGTGGCAGCGTGCCACCCGATCCAGATACCATACCCGTGGGTAAAACCAATATCGGTGCTGTGGTCAAGGCTATTTTGAGCTTTTGAAAGCTCGTCTCACATTCATCTGACCATTCAAATTGAACACCTTTCTGTGTCAATCTGGCCAGTGGGGTTGCAATAGATGAAAACCCCTCCACGAATCGCCGATAAAAACCCGCTAATCCCAAGAAACTCCAAATATCTGTGGCTGATGTCGGTCTAGGCCAGTTCTTGACTGCCTCAATTTTCTTCGGATCAACCTGAATACCTGTTGCTGTCACAATATGACCCAGGAATGCAACTAAACTTAGCCAAAATTCACACTTCAAAAATTTTGCATATAGTTGGCTATCTTTCAGAGTATGCAAAGTCACTCTGAGATGCTGCGCATGCTCCTCCTAACTGCAGGAGTAAGTCAATATGGAACAATGAAGACTACAACAAACAAATCTAAATAAGGCACGAACACCTCATACGTATGCACATATCCATGACTCTGAAGTGTGGCCATAAGAGTTGTTCTTAGATTATAACATTGTCAATTAACCCTGTTATCAAATATCTTATTCCAAAACTCCCACTTTACTCACAATGAGGTATGGAAACCTCATGATTACTTTCCCGAATTAATGCGTCATATTAATCCTTACCTGGTGCTCGTCTCAAAGTCTAGAACTCAACGGTCACAAAATAAAAATGGCTAAATATGAATAGAAACTATGCAAGGATTGTCAAATAATCCTAACAGGCATGGCTCAAATTTAGGATATTATGCTAGATTTTTATTTCCAGAAAGGGAAAATTTTAAACACAAACTTTTCACCACCAGGACCTTGTCCTCATATAATATTCACCACAGCTTGCAGCTCGGTTTTTAAAACAAATATTTTCACGCTATACAAAAATTTTGAGGATCTCATCCTCCACTCTAAATCACAAGTATTTGCACATTGTGCCACCGATGTTTTTCATTTCCTTTCTTTCTTCTTTTCAATTATTGTCCGTCAAAGAGTATCACAGGCATAAAAGAACCCTCATACCGACATGGTATACAATTTAACCATTGAAAATAATTATTTCAGGAATTACATCAATTCCCATTGTAATAATTAATATAAAGTCACTTTTGACCTCATCAATATTCCTAGTGACCAATACATAATAATAGAGATAATTATCTCCATTTAATAGCATAGTGTGAGTATTCACATAAGTAGATTTGATGATTACGAAGATCACTCATGAGCAGAGCATATTAAGAGGACTTGCCTCAATTATTCAAAGATCAAATCAAATTGAGGAAAAATATTCCTTTTATAACAATCAGAATTGTACATGTGATAACATCATCTCGTGTAGTGACCTCAGTCACACCATAGAAATTATGTCAACAACTAGATCTCCGCCTCTAGGAGTCTCACCTCCGCCTCAAACATCCTGACCTCTAACTCTGGCTGGTCATGTGAGCTAAGTATTGACTACAATGGGCACGTAGCTTGAGTGCCTTCGTTAATTATATTTCTCCAACCTGCCACATTCGTAACAACTCCTTTGAGGATCAACTAACTTATTGGACATGACGACATAATCGGACACTATCATAATAACCTGGCATGATCGTTCAGACCATACATGCCATACCTTTCAAAGAGTCAGGGAGGTAAACTCTTCCAAAACATTTATACAAATAGGGTTGAGTAGGTAATGTCGCATTGGCCGGTCTGCCATATTCATAGACTTGTCACAAACATTGACGACCAATTACCTCTCTTGCTATGCTAGCTTGACACTGTGGAACTACCATATTTGCTCATATACTCTTTATTATTCTTTGGGCTGATTCTTACCCCCTGCAGAGTACTAAGCCTCAAATATGCATAATTTATTTGGGGGACCTTTCCATACCATATATATACATTCCAAGCCAAAATTGACATAACATATGGCCATCCGATCCATTCACTAATAGTGGATTTCCCCCTTTTGGCTATAAGTCAAAGTCACAACATCTGATAGTCCACAATAATTATCCTTCACAACTTCAAATTAATCAACCAGACGTCAAGGTCCATTAAAACCACAACCGGTTAGTAAATACATTATGTTTCCACTACTTCACTCGCTACCTGAAACACAGTAGAATCAACCCTCTCACCTTCAACTATTCCCGCATTCTGCAATATCTCATAGCAACAATCAATAAATTACCTTAGGTTCTCAAATGATGCACCACTGAAAGAGATAGCGAAGAGTTTGGTGAAACTTATCCGAAACTCCATAAAACTTCTGAAGGCATTGTTGATCTATCACCAACCTGTGCCATTTTCGGCTAAAGAAGCGATACATGCCTTCGCCATTCGTGGGAAGACAAGAGTAGAAATTCAACTTAACATTTGAAGAACAAACTCGCACGATAGGAAAGAATGAAGGGAATATTTTCCTAACTCCGTAGCCTCTGGGGGATAAATACAGACGTCTCCGTACCGATCCTTCAGACTCTACTAAGGTTGTTCGTGAGTTGTGAGACCTGTGCAACCTAGTGCTCTGATACCAACTTGTCACGACCCGGATTTCCCACCATCGGGGTCATGATGGCGCCTACTAAATAGAAGCTAGGCAAGCCAAATATTAATTACATCTCCATTAATAACCAATTTCTTATTAACAACATAAAAATTACAGCGGAATAATCAAAATTAGCGGAAGACTTAGTCGGATATGATAAAGAAAAATCCAAATCTGATACACTACCCAAGACCGGTGTCACAATACTCACGAACTTCTAAGAATAATACACATAATTGTTTGAAAGAAAATACAAGTTGTTTATCTCGATTACATGAGATAACAGAATGAAAAGCATAGATAGGAGAGACAACGGGTCCTGCGGACGCCTGCAAGGCTACCTCGTAATCTCAATAGTCGGAAAATCCACAAGTCGCTACTGCCGCTGCTGCTGTCCGTAACCTGTATCTGCGCAAAAAGAGCGCCGAGTGTAGTATCAGCACAACCGACCCCATGTGCTGGTAAGTGCCTGGCCTATCCCAGCGAACTAGTGACAAGGCTAAGGCCAGTCACCCACCTAAACCTGTACAGTTGTAATATAGGCATATATATATAATACATTATAAGAAAATACTCTGCTCTGAAATAACAGTTAATAACTCACGATATCCAGAATAATCTAATCAACATAATGAATCTTACTTTCATGTCTCAATTCCTCTCTCATTTCATATCTCGTGGTAGGCCTACCACCCGCTCCCAACTATCACAGTAATTATATCTTGTGGTAGGCGTACCACCCGCTCCCAAATATATCAATAATTATATCTTGTGGTAGGCGTACCACCCGCTCCCAAATATATCAATAATTATATCTTGTGGTAGGCGTACCACCCGCTCCCAAATATATCAATAATTATATCTTGTGGTAGGCGTACCACCCGCTCCCAAATATATCAATAATTATATCTTGTGGTAGGCGTACCACCCGCTCCCAAATATATCAATAATTATATCTTGTGGTAGGCGTACCACCCGCTCCCAAATATATCAATCGGCTACCGGCAACTATGGCCAATGCCCAGATTTTAAGTCACTTTGTGGTCGGCGTACCACACGATCCCAAATATAAAATATATATGTTACCGGCATTTAGCCAATAATCTCTATATCAACAATATTTATAATTACCGGTTTTAAACCAATAATTTATAATAATTTCAACAAATTACCTTCATTACCGGTATAACACCAATAACTCTTATTCAAGCAATTTATTCATAACTAAATTCATATTCCTACAAACTAGGATAGAACAAACACTTACCTCGAATGTTTAAGGCCAACTCAATGCTTACGCACCGCTTTTCCTTTTAAAATTATCTCCAAATGCTTCAAATCTATTCACAAACAATTTGAAATACTCAACACGAATCGTAGGAATGAATTGGATAATAAATTTAATAATTTTCCGGATAAAATCCGAAATATATTTTAAAATTCAATAGTGGGACCCACATTTCGAATCCCGAAAAAACTTACGAAATCCAAACACCCATTCCGATATGAGTTCAACCATACCAAAATTACTAAATTTCGATAACATTTCGACCCTCAAATCCTCAAAGCTATTCGAGAGGGTTTCTAAGCTTTTCCCGCAAAATTCATGGATTTAATGACAAAACTTGCAATAGAATCGAGTAATATAACCACAATTAAGTTAAGAACACTTACCCCGTTGTTTTCTCTGAAAATTTCTCGAAAATCGCCTCTTCCCGAGCTCCAATTTGACAAAAAAATGGAAAATGGGACAAATCCCATTTTCCAGAAATAAGTATTCTGTCCAGAAATTCGCGGGTACTGTTCACGCGTTTTTACTGTTCACGGTACTGTACACGGGGTACTATACACGGTACTGTACACTGGGTACTGTACACGGTACTGTACACTGGGTACTGTACACTGGGTACTGTACATGGGGTACTGTACACGGTACTGTACACGGACTGTACATGGGGTACTGTTCATGTGCACTGTTCATGTGCACTGTTCACAGCAGATTTTTCTGCAATTTCTGCCCATTTTCTAAGTCCGGATTTATTCCGAGACACCTCCGAAACACTCCCGAGTCCTCGGGGATCCAAACCAAATATGCACATTGACTCTAACACATCATACGAACTCGCTCGAGTGATCAAATCGCCGAAATAACATCAAAATCATCAATTTTCATCAAATCAAGGCCTAAGTTTCCAAAAACTTCCAAAAATACACTTTCGATCAAAAACCAGACCAAACGATGTCCGAATAACCTGAAAATTTACGTACATATCCAAAATCAACTAACGAAGCTACTGCAACTGTCGGAATTTCATTCCGACTCCCGGATCAAAATATCACCTATCGATCGGATTCCGCCAAAATTCTAACTTCGCCAAAATAGGCTAACTTCTTCACCGGACCTCCAAAATTACTTCCGATTGCGCTCCTAAGTCTTAAATTATCCCCCGAAACTAACCGAATCATCGGAATTCAGTTCCGAGCCCTCTAACTCATAAGTCAATGTTGGGTTGACTTTTCCAACTTAAGCTTTCCTTAAAGAGATTAATTGTCCCTTTTCCTACCAAAATCAATCCGAATTGACTCAAAGTTTGCACACAAGTCACATTCGACATTACGGACTTGTACCAACTTTCGGAATCGAATTCTGACCCCGATATCAAAATTTTCACTTCCGGTAGAATTTTCTCATAAACCTTCAAATTCCTATATTTAACCAAATGACTTCAAAATGACCTTCGGACATCCAAATTCACTTCCGATCGCTTTCCCAACGCCAAAATCACCATACGGATCTATTCCCAGACTCGGAATCCCAAATGGACATCTATAACTCTGAAATGCCTTCCAACCCAAATTTATGAAATTTTTCTAAAATACTAAGTTCCACCATATATGCCGAAATGCTCACGGCGTACCACACGATCCCAAATATAAAATATATATGTTACCGGCATTTAGCCAATAATCTCTATATCAACAATATTTATAATTACCGGTTTTAAACCAATAATTTATAATAATTTCAACAAATTACCTTCATTACCGGTATAACACCAATAACTCTTATTCAAGCAATTTATTCATAACTAAATTCATATTCCTACAAACTAGGATAGAACAAACACTTACCTCGAATGTTTAAGGCCAACTCAATGCTTACGCACCGCTTTTCCTTTTAAAATTATCTCCAAATGCTTCAAATCTATTCACAAACAATTTGAAATACTCAACACGAATCGTAGGAATGAATTGGATAATAAATTTAATAATTTTCCGGATAAAATCCGAAATATATTTTAAAATTCAATAGTGGGACCCACATTTCAAATCCCGAAAAAACTTACGAAATCCAAACACCCATTCCGATATGAGTTCAACCATACCAAAATTACTAAATTTCGATAACATTTCGACCCTCAAATCCTCAAATCTATTCGAGAGGGTTTCTAAGCTTTTCCCGCAAAATTCATGGATTTAATGACAAAACTTGCAATAGAATCGAGTAATATAACCACAATTAAGTTAAGAACACTTACCCCGTTGTTTTCTCCGAAAATTTCTCGAAAATCGCCTCTTCCCGAGCTCCAATTTGACAAAAAAATGGAAAATGGGACAAATCCCATTTTCCAGAAATAAGTATTCTGTCCAGAAATTCGCGGGTACTGTTCACGCGTTTTTACTGTTCACGGTACTGTACACGGTACTGGGTACTGTACACGGTACTGTACACTGGGTACTGTACACTGGGTACTGTACATGGGGTACTGTACACGTACTGTTCATAGGTACTGTACACGGTACTGTACACGGACTGTACATGGGGTACTGTTCATGTGCACTGTTCATGTGCACTGTTCACAGCAGATTTTTCTGCAATTTCTGCCCATTTTCTAAGTCCGGATTTATTACGAGACACCTCCGAAACACTCCCGAGTCCTCGGGGATCCAAACCAAATATGCACATTGACTCTAACACATCATACGAACTCGCTCGAGTGATCAAATCGCCGAAATAACATCAAAATCATCAATTTTCATCAAATCAAGGCCTAAGTTTCCAAAAACTTCCGAAAATACACTTTCGATCAAAAACCGGACCAAACGATGTCCGAATAACCTGAAAATTTGCGTACATATCCAAAATCACCTAATGAAGCTACTGCAACTGTCCGAATTCCATTCCGACTCCCGGATCAAAATATCACCTATCGATCGGATTCCGCCAAAATTCCAACTTCGCCAAAATAGGCTAACTTCTTCACCGGACCTCCAAAATTACTTCCGATTGCGCTCCTAAGTCTTAAATCATCCCCCGAAACTAACCGAATCATCGGAATTCAGTTCCGAGCCCTCTAACTCATAAGTCAACGTTGGGTTGACTTTTCCAACTTAAGCTTTCCTTAAAGAGATTAATTGTCCCTTTTCCTACCAAAATCAATCCGAATTGACTCAAAGTTTGCACACAAGTCACATTCGACATTACGGACTTGTACCAACTTTCGGAATCGAATTCTGACCTCGATATCAAAATTTTCACTTCCGGTAGAATTTTCTCATAAACCTTCAAATTCCTATATTTAACCAAATGACTTCAAAATGACCTCCGGACATTCAAATTCACTTCCGATCGCTTTCCCAACTCCAAAATCACCATACGGATCTATTCCCAGACTCGGAATCCCAAATGGACATCTATAACTCTGAAATGCCTTCCAACCCAAATTTATGAAATTTTTCTAAAATACTAACTTCCACCATATATGCCGAAATGCTCACGGGTTATCAAAAACCAAATCCGGACATACGCCCAAGTTCAAAATCATCATACGAGCATGCTAGAACATTTAGATCCCAATTCCGAGGTCATTTACTCAAAATTCCAATCCTAGTTCATTTCTTCAACTTTAAGCTTTCAAAATGAGAATTTCCATTTAGATTTGACTCCAAACTTCGTGAATTTTAATTCTGACCATACACACAAGTCAATATACCTGAGATGAAGCTGTTCATGGCCTCAATCTGCTGTATGACGCGTCGGGGCTCAAAACGACTGGTCAGGTCGTTACAAACCCGAACCTTAAAAAAGTATAATAATATAAGAAAGTGAATACTACTATTAACATAATAAGTCATTAAGAAAGTTACTTACCATTTATCTCGTTCCACAACCAAGTGCGAGCACACGTCAAAGTCTCCGTAGTAGGATGAAGTCTACTACGACACAGGGTAATCAATCTCCCACTAGTGCTAAAGACCAATTTTGAAGCAACGGTAGAGACATGAATGGCTAAGAGGTCACGAGCTATTTTTTGCAAAGTAGGAAATTTTAATCTGTTTGTCTTCCACCAGCTTAAATTGTCAAATGATGGAGTACGAGGTAGCAGACCCTCTTCTAAATATGACTCCAAATTCCATCTTGGGTCCACATTCGTGCTACTCGAAGCGACAAACCAATCAAAACTAGATAGTCGATCACCCTCAACAACACTAGCAACTTTATTAGAACTAGATGCTTGGAATGACTCATGTGAAGAAACCACTCTACTCGTATACTCTTGAAAGAGATTAAAACAATGGTTTCGAACTTCTTGAATTTTATGTAAAGCATCTTCACCATAAATCTTTGCAAGATAGAACTCAACCAACTTCATCTTATATCTCGGATCAAAAGTAGTAACTGCCCCCATCAAAATAAGCATATCATCCCAATATTTTATAAATTTCAACAACATTGATGATGTCATAGAGCTAATCAAAGGATTTAAACTTTTTACCCAAGCTTCCAGTTATAGCTTAATATCACAAGCTTTTGCAAAGTATTGAGTTGAAGTTGGATATTGACTCCCTGAGAATTGTTCAGTGATACGGTAAAACAACTTCAACTTTTCACACACTTCATGTGTTGCACTCCTTTGCCCTTCGGTTGGAAAACAACGATAATTGGTGTCATTTAAACTCAACTTCGTAATAACATCTTTGTAACTTAGGGATGTTCTCAACATAAGATATGTTGAGTTTCAACAAGTAGGGCAATCATACTCCAACTTTTTAGTACAAGGAATATGTAGCAACCGTGCAGCTTCTCCGAATTCAATTCTGCCTCAAGATGCTATTCAGTATTAGACACTGTTACGCACATTACTAATACCATCATTTATCACCTTTAGTCCTTCTTGCAAAATCAATTTAAGATGTGTGCGACACAACGCACATGCAACATTCGAGCCATCAGCAATAAATCCCTCCTACAAAGTTTTTCATCTAACAAGGTTTTCATCATAGCATTGTTTGTACTACAATTATCAACTGTAATTGTTGATATTCTTCTTTCAAGATTCCACTCTAACAAGCAATTAAGCAACGCACTACACAAAGTATCCTTATCATGTGGAGCAAGAACATAAATAAATCTAAGAATATGGCTTTGAAGCCTCCATGAATCATCAATAAAATGAATCATAATAGTTATGAACCCTTTTTTTGTGTTGTTTGAAGTCCACGTATCAGTTGTTATTGCAACTTTAAAATAATTGATGGTATTTTAGTAAACTTATTAGTACAATATAGTCAAATCAAATAATAAAGATTGTTATTTAACAAGATAGATGATACAATCTATTTAAATATTGTATCTATCAAAATATAATACAATACACTAAAAATAATGGGTAACAATAATCCAAATAGAATGTATGTTATACAGTACTTAAATTTTGTCAACTTCTATTGTGGTGCTATAACATTCAATCGATGTAGTAGGAATATGTTACTTTGCATGGTAGTTTGTTCAAAGTGATACAGTCAATCCTCTCTATAATAGCCATATTTGTTCTGATATTTTTTGAGCTTCGTAGTGAATGCATGTTATACATCTATAAAAGAATTTTACATATAAATATTTTTTGTTGTTAGATAAATATTATCTAAAATCATATTTTTCTTTTGTAAATTTATATATAAAAGAAAAAAATTATTCAAATTTAATATCTCAAAATATATGCATATTTCACTAGTTAAATATTGAAGAAAACCAATACATTATTAACAATTCATAACTAAATGTATGAAGATTTAAACTTTAAAGTAGACATTTTAAAGCTACCTAGAAAAATAAATTCTTTCAGGACTAATGCAAGAACTTTGTATTGTAGCTTGTTTGTAGATTTCATTCTCTTATTAGTGACGTAACATTTGAATTGGCGAAGATTCGTATCTAATGTTTCAGCAAAAGTGTATCTAATAGCTTTTCTTTGAAGACAATCTAAGAGCTTAACAATTAAATTTTCTTTCTGAATCATTTTTTTAAATTTGTCCAATAAAAAAATATCATGTGCAAATCTTTAAATCTTATATCATATGCAAGATAGAAACTTTGTTTAATGGAAAAGATTATGCGCATATTTTTATAATCACTATTAGTAATATTAAAAATTCTATATGGATGTTATAGAGTAGAAATTTTATAAAAAGCGTTCTGCTAGTAATATGGTTGTTGCTGCTATACGTAAAAAGTTATTTTAGAGATGTAAAATATAACTTAAAAGATTGATTATGAGGAAGACTTAGCTTTTATAGTGAGTGGTTGTTATATATAGATGTTTTTATAGAGAGGTATAACTGTATATGTCACTGTAAATTTCATTTTCTTATTATCTTATATTTGCATTGTTCAACATATTATTTCTCAAACTCTTTGCTTATATTAGATGTTCTAATTTTAGCATGAGTAGAATGTTGAATGTTTGTAATTTATTTAAAAGTCTTGAATTCGAATAGTATGAATGGAAAACTTATGCTATGATACATTTTTCTTTTAGCGGGCTTTGTGTATGTGAATTTTGATAGATCAATCGATTCTAAAGTTAAAATAGTATGATTTAGGGTGTGTTTGGTATGAAGGAAAATATTTTCCATGGAAAATGTTTTCCTAGAAAATGTTTTCATGGAAAATAAGTGATTTTATCACTTGTTTGGTTGGTAAGTGGAAAACATTTTCCGGAAAATATTTTCTATGTTTGGTTAGAGAGTAAAAAATAGTTTTTTTAGAAAAATATTTTTTTTTTGCAACTCTCCTACCCCCCCCCTCCCACCTCCCCCCACATCTCTCCTTCCCGAAGTCTCTAAAAATTGACACAATCTAAAGGAACTAATGTGATGCTTTACTTTTTAACGCAAAAATCGCATATTTTCGAATCGGTAAATTTATAATTTCTAAACCCATAAACTTCCGAAATCATAATTTTGGAACTTGTAAAATATTGAGCCTTTAAATGATAAATAATAAAATTAAAAACTGAAAAATATATTTTAAAATTTTTTTCGGGGGGGGGGGGGGGGGGGGGGGGGGGGGGGCTGGGGCTGGGTGGGGGGGGCAGTAAATCTAAAAAAATTTAAATTTAAATTACAAAAAAAAATAATTTTTTTTCTGCGGGGGGGAGGGGGAGGGGGTAGGGGTGGGGGTGGGTGGTGCAGAAAAATAAGAAAACAGAAATTTAAAATTACATAAAAAAATTAAGGTAAAAGAAATTTTTTTTTGCGGGGCGGGGTGGAGGGGTAATAGGGTGGATGGTAACGGAAAAACTGAAATTTTTCTAAAAAAAACTGTTTTTTGGAGAGGGGTGGGGTGGGTTGGTGAGGGTGAGAATGGTTGAGAAGGAGCTTTGGAAAATGTTTTCCATTCTTTTGATAAGGAAAACATTTTCCTCCAATTGGAGAAAAATGAATTGATAAGGAAAATGTTTTCCAAAACATTTAAGCCAACCAAACATGAGAAAATTGGAAAACATTTTCCAGAAAATGTTTTCCTTCATACCAAACACACCCTTAGTCAAATTTCGGATTGGTCATTTAAAATTCCTAGATAGAAGAACATATATGTTGGTGCTTATTCACATACTTCATTAGATTATAGTAAGAGGAACTGTAAAGGATACGAATTTTAACAAAGCTTTATGACGTCACGGGTTTATTGCTAGATAAGTGAAATAGTTAAATATCTCCAGCAGTTCTAGAAATTTATTATTTAGATTACCTTTTATGATTTGCATTTTTGACTCATTGGGGATTTAATATTAAATGAATAATGGAGATAAAAGTTGGATGAGTCTTCGAAGATCCACCGATGAGTATATCCATAGAGTGAATGATTTTCTTGATAAGGCATTTGAATGGGCTTCCCAAGGCAGTGAAAAATTAGTCCTTGCAAAAAATGCGCTAATTGCAAATGGCATTATAGAAATGTAGTAGAGGATCACTTACTTTATTATGAGTTTATTCGAGGATATACCAAATGGATTTTTCATGGGGAAAAGTTTTCCTCTAGAAATAATCCACATCCAAGCAATGAGGATGAAGGTTCCAACATGCATGATGATTGTAGATGCATGATTTTGCCCATACCCGAGATTTTTTATATTTTTAGCGTAAAATATTTAGTTTAGTTTTAATATAGCTATTTTAGCTAAATTTGACTCTTTTACTTTATTTTTACCTTAAAATGAAAAATAACAAAAATATAGTTTTATTAATGTTTCGTAGTCATTTTAAACTTGAAAAATACAAAAATAGTACTTTATATTTTTATCTTTTTATAAAAACGAAAATAATAAAAAATAGTTTCATTAATATTTTGTAGTTATTTTAAACTTGAAAAATATAAAAAAATAGTTTTATTTTAATATTGAGTATTATAGTTATTTTGATTACCTATGATTAATTAAATAACACCATTCTCGGTTCCGGGCGAAGAATAATATTCGGGTTCAAACTACCCGGTTTTATAATTTCCGGACCTAGCCCATAATAATCCGAGTCCACCACACGGGGAACACGGACAAAAATAACCCATACAACACCCATGACACACACTACACTAAGGGGGACAATACATAATGGGATGGGGGAATAAGAAGAAAAAGACAAGAAGAAAAAGACAAGGGAAAAAGACAAAGGGATAAAAACAAAAAGAAAAAGACAAAAAAAAGACATGGAGCCTATTTTTAAAAACAAAAACGGGAGAGAGCAGAAGCAAATGAATTGGAGGGGGGGACCACTGTTCATTTGGCTTCTTCATTTTAAAAGAGATCATCTTCTTCGTTAAAGAGGAGGGCACTGGACGGTTGCTTCTTCTTCTTCGTGAAAAAAGCAGGAACGAAAAATACCAAATAAAGGGGAGGAGACTACACTATATTCAATCATCTTCTTCTTGCAGACGGAGATAACAAAAAAAAAAAAATCAAGCAGATCCTTAGCCATACACAGACCAAACAACAGCTACTGTGACGACCAGCTACTGTCCGCGTCGTCTCCAGCTGCAGCGACGTCCAGCAGCAGCGTCGTCCAGCCTTTAACGCCGCCAAACAACTACCCATCGCTGCTGTTCTTCTTCTGTTTTCGTCTGTCACTGTTCGACGACACACACACGAGCAGCCGTTGGTGTTGTTAATTCTTGCCACGGTTCCGGCGATGTTTGAAGCTTGGATTGGAGGTTCCATTTGAGTTGCCAAGGTTCAATCCATCGAGGCCTGGTCGTAGTTCCATCGAGGTCGTTGGAAAATGTTCCGGTATTGTTCTTATTGGTGAGATCTGTGGTACTGCAGAAGAAGTTGTTGCAGCCTTGATAAAGGTTAGTGATAATTGTAGTATTAATATCTATCACGAAGTACAATATTATTTGCGATTAGGCGTGATGTGTTATACGTTGGTCATTCTTGTATGAGATGGAATAACTGACATGTTCTTTGTTGGGTCATCTTTTTATTATGATGATTTTATATCTGTGTCCGCCACCTTGTTTGAATAATGTTTGTGTCAAATTCTAAACTGTGGTTAAACGATGTATATGGAATGATATCTACTATTTGTTTTGTAGTTTTAAGTTAGTGCATGTGCAAGGTGTATGTTCTTTCTTAAATTTTGGATATAAAGCTTAATTAGCATTTCAATCTCTATTGTGAAGTTCTTTAACTTACGCTATAATGTCATTGGGCAATAGAAGTGGAATCTTTCAAATTTTATTAATAGGAATTGAATGGACCCAGATAGAGCGTAATTATTATTTGATTTTTTTTAATTATAAGTTAAATAGATGTCTCTTGGTAGTAGGGAATAAATTAATAATTCATAAATATCCGTAGTTTGTTTTAGTCGAGTAAAGGTCTTCGAAATAATGTGAGGTGTGCCACGCAAAATAAAATGACAACTGCATGGCCCACATTTTAATTAATCTTGTATTAATCCTTAGAATCCAAGGCGTGTCATTTAACAAATTCCAAAGCCCTCGCGATCTACAAATGCGAAATTGCTTTAGGTGTGCTAGTTAATAACATTACTTCCCTAAATACGGGTGTGCATTTCATGCGACCCGAATCCACATCCAACAACGTTAAATAAGAACGTGTTGAGGATCCGGGTGCATTTCATGTGACGTGATCCGAAAACAAGCTCTTAAATAACGTTCATTTTCTTAAGTAAAAATAATTTGACAAAAAGCGGTAATTAATTTTAAAAATGCACAAATAGGATAATATGTATTAAAATCAAGTACTTTAGCCAAATATGACAATTGAGCGACCGTGCTAGAACCACGGAACTCGGGAATGCCTAACACCTTCTCCCGGGTTAACAGAATTCCTTATCCGGATTTCTGGTTCGCGGCCTGTTAAACGGAGTCATTCTTTTCCTCGATTTGGGATTCATCCGGTGACTTGGGACACCATAAATCTCCCAAGTGGCGACTCTGAATTAATTAAATAAATCCCGTTTCGATTGTCCTTTAATTGGAAAAACTCCCTCGCGCCTTTGCGGGTCAGCGTAAAAAGGAGGTGTGACAACTCTGGCGACTCTGCTGGGGACGCAAACCCAGAACCACTAGTTCAGGGTTTAAGAATTCGAGCTTGGAATAACTGTTGTATTTGGCTTATTATTATCTGATTTTATTATATGTTTGTATTTAATGTGCTAAATGTTGCTTTTACCGCTTTGATATTTTGTGAATTGTACATATAAATTGTGCCGAAACCAATCTCCTCTCCGAGTCTTCTAAATCATGAAGAAGGGTGCACTTCGTGTGACTTCTTTTCTGTATAGTGTCTAATTCCCACTTTAGAACGAGGTTTGGATAAGTTGCAAAACCGGTGAAGCTTCTGTATTCCCGGGTTGCTGCCTCCTCCTCGGCTCGAGTTGTCCGTTCGGGTAAGCCAGGTCTAGAACAATAAACCCGGGTTTTTAAACCTAGAATAACAAAGCTTCATGCCGGATCCCTAGTAGGAACGTTTATTTGCATCATGTTGCATTTGACTTAGGGGACTCAACACGGGGGTTGGGTCCGTCTAGGACAGGTGACCTGAAATGAAAAGACCATCCTGCTGCATCCTGTTTGTTTTATGTATATATTTGCTTCAGACTTGCAGGCTAACCGTTTTTTTTTATATTGAGGAAAATGAAAAAAAAATAGTCTCAAAATAGTTTTTTTTTACTTACTTAAAAAGAAAAAAAAATGTTTGTTGTAAAATAAAAAAATGTGTGATCAAAATAAAAATAAAAATAGTTTCAAAATAGTTTGTTTTTTTTTTACTTAAAAAGAAAAAAAAACGTTTGTTGTAAAATAAAAAATATGTGATTTCAAAATAGTTTGTTTTTTTTACCTAAAAAAAAAAATTTTGTTTTAAACTTAAAAAAAAATGTGTGAAAAAATAATAAACAGTTTGTTTCCTTTACGGATGTAGTTTGTTTGACCGAACTACGCAGGTTTGATTCTCGCCATTAGGTGGGATACGTAGGCAACCCTCATCGGGTCCAACCACCCCTTCAAAAAAAAGGTTAAAAAAAATGTCGAAGCTTTAGTTTCAATAAAGTCAAAGTGAGGCTGTTTTTGAAAATAGCCGAATGTTCCCCAAAAGGACGCCAGAAGGCTATTTTTGCAAGAATAGCCACTTTGAGTCTTTGTAAATAATTTTTGGGCACAGCCTTGAAATATTCCCTCGTGGAAATATTGAAAGGCCGTATCCGCAAAATTAAGTTTGACTCATCACTCAACTTTGCAAAAAAAAAAACATATGGTTTTGCTGAAATTGCCACATTTGGCATTTAAACTTTCTCAGTCTTGTGTTGGCCTGTGTCGGTGCTGAACGATGCCCCATGGGCCCTAAGATGAAAAATTTTGAATTTGTAGTCTCTTAAGTAAAATTTTGCAAAATAGCCGCTTTGTCAAGTATGTCATTACATGGCTAATTTTGTAGAAATAGTCATAATTGGCGCTAAAAAATATTCTTATTCTTGTAGAAATCTTTGGCACAAGGTGTGAAAGTTTTTCATCAGAGTTTATAGTTGGAGTCGGCTTTTACAATTTTCCTTCAAAGAAAAAAAAATCAAAAAAAAATCAAATAAACATCTCTTTATTTCTTGCATTAATTTGCAAGAACTACGCTCGGTCTGATTCATGCGGGGTCATGATACGTAGGCAATCTCCATAAGATTCGACCACAACTGTATATGTAGATATATTAAAAAAAAAAATTTTTTTTGATAAGGACTGGCTGAGTCCATTCTAACATGTTTTGTCTTGAATTGTAAAGTAAGTAGAAGGTGGTTGGTTTGTGACAAGCGGACAACGCAAGATCCCCGAAAGATGGTACAGGAGGAAATTTCCAAATACCTTATAACCCACTTCCAAACCAAGGGTATAGAAGGGAACCGAAGTTGAAGGGTAATTTCACACCAATAGGAGTTTCCTATGCAAGCTTATTTGAGAAGTTAAAGCAACAGGACATGATTGCACCCATCCCTCCAAATCATGTGGACCCACGTGCAAGGAGCTTTGACCCATCTAAAAGGTGTGAATACCATTCCAACGCCCAGGGGCACAACATGGAAAGTTGTCGGGATTTGAAAAGGGAAATAGAAATGATGATCCAAGAAAGATTGATTGTGATTCATAACAGTGACACCCAGAATATCGCGCTGAATCCGTTACCTGCACCTGATGATACACACTTTCTGGCGGTGATGCCTGGTGACACGGAATATGAGAATCCACTTGGGAATTTGCCGACTGAAATGAGAGAAGGCCATAGTGGTTCTGATAATCAAATTCGTGGCTAAATGTCAAGCTTATCAATTGGAGAGTCATTTGTGGTGGCTTATTTTGTTGTCATTTCTATTTGTCCGAGTTATTTCAGAATGGTAATCCGAATGTTGTTTTGTGGCTCAAACCTTTTATCCTTGTATTTTTCTTTTGATCATAGTGTCTCATCTAAAGGGGTCTAGGGTCGTTCTAAGTATTGTACCCCAGTTTTGTTTTTTGGTTGTTCGAGCCGTTGTTTTATCGGTTAATGCAATGACCTATTTTATATTATTTCTAGACATTTTCTCTTATTTAGTCCTCTCCTTCCTATAGTTCTTTTTCTGCTAGCTCTAGTGACATGATGTGCGCGCATAGTTCTGGCCTGATCTTAAGAGTTAATCACAAAACCATTGGGAGGTGATCGAGATATTTAAATGAAATAAGAGCGGTTTGAGATTATTCGAAACCCGAGGCATGAGAAACTGGGGCAAGTAAAAGAAAACCATTAAAGGCAAGCTGCCAAAGTTGACATGGGGTCGTTCATAATAATAAAAATGAGAGTGCGGCCCAACAGTGCTGTAAAGATATGACGAATATTAATTGTGTTGTTTACACTTGGCATGTTTTGAAGATTGGAATGACGAAGGCATTTTGTTCTGCTATCCAAATACTTTATCCATCGTCAACCCTTTGAACCTTATTTTAAATTCTTTCATACCCCTCCTTCGGAATTAGTTGCAAAGACTAGAAACACAAGTTTGAGAGGCAAGAGAAGAAAGGGATAAAGAAAAAAGTAAAGAAAAAGAAACAACAAAAAGAGATAAAAAGAAAAAGAAAAATGTATGAAAAAAAAAACTTGAAAAAGAGGAATTGGGAACTACGTTTGACCTGATTCCTCAAAGAGGATACGTAGGCGTTTCACAGCTCGGTCATAGTGTAAATAAAAAACCAAAAAAAATCCCCAAGCAAGAAATGGGGGCAGTAAAAAAAAAATTGTGTTTATGTAAGGAAAATATAGGATTCCAAGGTTGTAATTTTGAACCCAATTTGTTTTATTTTGAGCCTTTAATACCCTTTCTTTCTAGCCTTGTCCAAACCCACATTAAAGTCCAAAGAAAGACCTTTTGACCAATCTTCAAAAGAGGCTGAGTTAGGCAAATGATAGAAGTTTCATCGGGACATAACATTCTGATTTCCGGCAGAAAGACTCCGATCTCCAGCAGAAAATAGGAGAGTCTTAGCAGTAACACCACCAATCCCCAGCGAAAAAGTAACACAAATGAGAGAGTCTTAGCGGTGAAAACCTTCACATGCACCATAAGGCGATGAAAGTTGAGAGAAAAACCGAAATGAGAGAGGCTTGGTAGTGAAAACCCCTCAGGCACTACAAGTCGAACGAAGATTGGAAACGAGATAGGAAAGCCCCAGGAGAAGATTACAAAAGGCGGTTTAACGACGGAGGATAGGATATATGTGCACGTCATGTCCATTAGAGTTGGTATCCACGTTTGATAGGTTTATTTTATAATTTTTCTTTTTAGAGAGTCATTGTCTTTTATTCTGTTTCCTTTTACCTTTCTCCTTTCATCAAAATTCCCCAATAGAGTCTGTTTGCAAGAAATGACTGCGAAATTTTCCATCAGCTTTCCAATTACGCAAGACGGGATTTTGATTGGTACACCCAAGTGGCACAAGTCAGGAAGGATCAAGCGCAAGGCCAGTGTCCAGATGGATATTCCCCAGCAATAGGAAAATGACAAAGGGAGGGATTTGTGTCAATAAGGATATCTCAAGGAAGGTTAATGACCTCAATGAAGGTTAATGAGACTCAAAGGTTGGGAAATGCCCAGTCCTTAGATATGCCGCAAAAGAAGGAGAGATATCCCTAGCAGAAAGGTATTTTCAGTGACAAGGGTGAACAAAGAAAATGGTTCACCGGTAAAACATGCAGGGTCTTCACGAAGGGTCACTATCATAGGAATTCTGGTGGTCAGTGGAAAAACACGTGGACAGGTTCGCAAATAAAGAGTCGTCAAGGAAGGCGGGGGATCAAGAAAGGAGAAAGCTATCCCCAGCATGAATATCATCAAATAATAACATCCCCAGCAAGTTCTGATAATGAAACGCAGAGCAGGGAAAGAGGAGGAGAACCATCCCCAGCAGGAGCACCACAACCAACCACCACATTTTAAAACTAACCAATTTTTCTTTGATTTGAAACAGGAGAAAGAGGGGTTGTTGGCAGAAAAACATGCCACGAAGAAGATTCTCAAACTGGGGCAGAAAATTTTCTCTCGTTGCGAAAATTTTCTCGAAACCAAATACCCGGTTGGGGAAAGAAGCCGGATAACGCGAGGAAATGATCTTTGAACCCGATTATCCCCAGCAGCTTTGAAAGAAAGAAAACTACAAGTTGCGATAGAGGAAATTATACCCCCAACAGACAGGACAAAACGAGGAAGCTTGCGTTTGTCACACCTCCCTTTTTACTATCCCACATACTTAAATGTGTATAAATACACTTGTAGGGTATACCCCGACGCTCAATTACCCAAGACGGATAAAATAACGTAAGGGAAGGAGTTTTTCCAATTAAAGGACAATCGGTTCGGGATTTTATTAGAGATTAATCAGAGTCGCCACTTGGGAATGACAATGGTATCCCAAGTCACCGGTTAATCCCGAATCCGAGGAATTTTAACTCTTATAAATGTCTGCGAAGCAGAGATCCGGATAAGGAACTCTGTTAACCCAGGAGAAGGTGTTAGGCACTCCCGGATTCCGTGGTTTTAGCACGGTCGCTCCACTGTCGTTCTTGACTTTTGTTTGACTCAATTATAGGTTTTAACAACATAATGTGCTTTTACGTTAAATATCATTTTTTAAGAATTTGCGGTATCGCGAAAACACGCCTCGAGTCATACCGCAACCAGTACGCCTATGACTTTTGGTGTATTTCAGCTTTACCGAGATTTGGATTTGAGTTGCACCAAGTGCACACTCGTTCATAGAAAGGTATATTAAAATCGTGCCCTAAAATAATCTATCGGCTTTTAATCGTTTTGGGTAAGACCATGGAATTTACTAGTAGTCTTCCCGAATCTAATTATGTTAAACTATTACTAAATGGGGGCCCCGCTTGTTATTCGGGCGAGGCTCATCCCAATTTAATTTTGAAATCTCTACCCTAAGAGATGTATGCTATGTTTTTCTATTTATATTTTTCCCTTAGTCGTAATTACTAATAGTAAGCATCCCAGACCCGTATATATCTTCTTTTTCCAATGGGCCTGGGCTTCCGTTCATTTAATCGGACAAGCAATGGATTGGCCTAGGCCTTAGAGCCCCAACAGTCTTCTGACTTATGCTTAACCAGTCGACCAAATTTGCAATACGATTTGGTCCCATTTTGTATAACGAGTTCAGACCAAATTGAAATAAGAAAAGCAGAAATGTAATCATAACAGTGATATAAAATAAGAAAGAATTCAAAACATTTTATTCATCAAAAAAAAGAAATCAATATACAATTTTCCGACAAATTATGAATCAAATATTCACTGCCTTAAGACTCAAGTTAAGAGATTGTTTTCTAATCTTAATCTCTACTAACGAGTTGACATTAACCTTTATATTATTTACTAGTTTGAGAAATCTGACAAAAAAGAACAAATCGATTAAAGGTGAGGTTTGAATAACAGTTACGCTGTTTATCTATGGACTGTCTAAAGCTGAAAGGAATTATGCACAAGATTGTACTACTGGGTTTCTGCTAATTGCTCTTATTTTTAGTACCACATCATCTAGTTGCAGATGAGCTATTATACTTCTCCAATCATTATTCTCCTTTTAAACTTGCTTGTTTTTACATACTAATTTACAGTTATGATCCACTACTAATACTGAGATGAGTAGAGACTTATTTGATACTCCTAAAAACCAATTTTCATCTTAATGTTACTTCATGCAATTGTTTCCCCTTTTGATTACTCACATCTGGACTTAGACCCTTAGAATTAACTAACTACACGAGCAATTTTTAAACATTCTAATTACTCAGTTGCATTAACCCAAACATCTACATCTAAGTGATTCAAAGGCCTTAACGCGTTTATACTACTGTTTTTACTATGAAATGGCGATTACTGGTCTTGTGGGTGTTATCAACTGACTTATGTTTTAGGAGTTATTACCTAATTAAGCTAAGTGGTGTTTCTACGATTATACTACTACTACTACTAGCTATTACATCTCTTGTGTTTATTTTCTGTTTTTCAGCTACTACATACTACTACAATTAAGCTACTAATTCAATAATACAAAATGACAAAATGAATTAAAGCAGGAACTTCATTTCCACGTTTCAGCAATTACATCTTCAATAGAATAGAGAATGTACCTGGATCAAATGGAAAGAAAACCAATGAGTCTAATGGGGATAAAGCAGATAAGCACAGCAGAGACTCAAGCAGCAAATGCAACAGTGACTGAAGATCCAAATGAATAGAACAACCCAGCAATCAACAAGCAAAGAAGCTCAGCAAAATCCAATAGAAAATCCAGACCCAGATTCGAACAAAAGACCTCAAAATCAGAAGAAGACCAACAAATTCTTGCTCGAAAAAAACTCCAGAAGTTCTACTGTTATCTCACTATTTTTATCTCTAAAAGCTTTGTATAAGATTAGCCTAGATATATGTTTCAGATTGCTTAAAATTGGAACCCCCTATTCAGCCCTTTTCTAGAGGTATTTATAGTTGAAGTAAGGGTTGATGACTTGGGGGAAAAGTTTGGGATTTAATCCCACTTCTCCCCTCTTAAAATTATGAATTATGCACTTTAGCCCCAATTTCTGTTAACAGAAATCCTTCCAGCATGTGCTGGAAGGTTCTAAAGATTCCTTTTAGGGGTTTTTACTAGTATGACCTTAGGGGTTTGAGATTTTTACAGATTTCCCATTTTTAGGAGACCATTATACCCTTAAATCTCTGCAAAATTGCAGAAATCAAGGGTATGAATGACTCCATTACCCTCTTAAGTTCTAAATTATTACTGTTTTACTTTTTTAGCTCCCAATTGTGTCCCTAAGGGCACTGTTTATTTACTAGCTCTACCTAGGTTAAATTTTCAGCTTCTTTGGACTTATTTAACTAATAGCCAGCCCTTGCATTGGTATTTAAGGGCTGGCCACTTCTACTTTAAAGAACTATTTCAATTTTAGCCTATTTAAACTAATTCCAGTCAATTAAGACCAATCTATTCCAATTTAAAGCTAATTGCAGGACTAGCCTGCTTTATTATTGAGATTAACTATTTAAAAGTTAGCCAGTCTCAAGTTGAGACTTAGCTTGGGCTATCAAAGCCATATACTGAACAGTTGGGCCTAAAACCTTTACAGGTTTGGCCACTTTGCTGTTCAGGGCTCAATATAGAGCCTGGGCTAGTCTGCATTTGCAGACATAGCCATTTTGCACAACCAGCCACTTTTAAAGTGGGCTGTGTGTTAGGGCCTTATAGAATAGGTCAACCCTTTGCAAGGTTAACCATTCTTAGGCCAATTATTTAACTAACGGCCTATTTTTGTTCATCTTCAGTTTATATCTATTTAAAAACTAGCCAATTATGAAACCTAGCACTACAGCTATAACCAATCCTCCTAAAGTTCAATCAATTAATCAAACAATCATGCTTAACAGGAACTAGCAGAACTTAACCATCTTTCAACATTTGTTGCACACAGGAACACATATGATCAAATCAACATGCATTAATTTAACTTAAACTCAGAGGAAACAATTGATATGGTTGAATTTCAATCAATTAATTCACATCATCAGACTACATGCAATACAGTATGAATTCATGTCAACTTCAGATTTGATTACTACCAGTTCAAGTCACAGAATAGTTTGTAAAACTTTAAAAAAAAAACACCAGGATTCATTATATAGGTACAGTAAAGGCTATAACAGTCAGCAAGATATGACATAAGGCTTATCTAGATTTAACAGGGCATGGCAATCAGAATTCATTTTAAATGCTACTCCTAGCTTGATGTATGCATGTTAAGAGTGGAGATGAAGAATAGAAAAGACATGAAGAAGCAAAGAGTAACATCCCTAAATCTATTATGCAAAATGACAGAAGAAAGATCATGGGTATGCATGCGAGGGTGCTATTTAAAGCAGTAATCCTTAGACAAACATGAGAGCCTAACAGTTAATTCTGAAATTATTCTGAAAAGAAAACAGTGAACACATGGAGAACTGGAGCAGGACTAACTCAGATATGAAACTAAAACATGAAAAGACCAGAAAAGACTCATTTTAAAGCTATTGAAAGCTAAATGCAAACCAAGAGTCAAAGTTTAAACATTTGAAATTGAAGACCAACAGAGACACTTATAGACGAAACATGAACAACACATAAAAAGGCCTAGATATGAAGAAAGAAAATATGACAGAGTATGCAAGACAATAAAAGAAGCTATGCTATAAGAGTCAAAACGGATCAAAACTATACGACTTAATCAAATAATGAAGAGAAGAAGAGAATCAATGTCACTTTTGACTTACTAAACATATAAGAGAATGAGAGATAAACAAAAATCAATAGTCATGCATTTGAAACGAGTCAGAAGCCACAATTCAGACATGATCTTTGAACTCTAAAAGAAATTATGGTAGAACAAACATATACCCTAGCACTAACAGGTTCAAAGAAACACGGAAAGATATAGGAGATGAACAGATTAAGAGATAGATATGGTCACAAAGGAACAGACAAGAATAGGACATGATTTGCAACAGAGAAAAGTGAGCAGAAAAGTTCTAAACTAGCATGTGAAGCATGAGATACAGAAGAGAGGAGAAGTGAAAAGGAAAAGAACCAACGATAACCAGAAATAAACCCTAAAGCTAATCATGCGAATCAGAAAAGATATATAGAAGCATGCACAAAATAGAACGAACAGGAACACAGACAAGGGATATATCGGATATACTGTGAAACAAGAGAAGATAAACAACAGTGGATGGAATAAGAGATAAACGGAGAAAAGTCTAACCTAGCATGTGAAACTCAGGCTTGAAACAAGAACAGAATCAACAAAAACTAAGAATAACTCTACGACTAACATGCGAAACACACAAAAATAACAAAAACAACAAAACATGCAAGACATTACAAGCAGAAAACAAAAATTAAGAAAATCAAAAGAAAGGAGGGGGGTACTTAGCTTTGCGGGGCCTGTCCCCCGAGCTTTCCCCTTTTCCTCTTCCATTTCACTCTCTTTCGACTTCTTTTAGGACCTCTTATTTCCTTCTTCTTGTTTTCTTTTCTTTATTCTTTTCAGATCCCTTTTTACTTTTCTTTTTCTGGTTTTTCTTTTAAGGCTTAAAGACGAAGCCTTTTTGAATTCTGAGTTACAAGGGGGTGTTTGGGTGAGGAAAAGGTGAGGCCTTTATTAGGGGTTTGATTTTGGGGTCGCCGGAGTTAGGTTTCCGACGACCTTAATTGGAATATTCGAGACGATTAGGGTAGATTCGAGGGTAGTGGCTAGTGGGGTTGGATAGATCAGGTTAAGAGGAAAAGATTGGCGTTGGTTTGAAGCAGATCCTCGTTGTTTGGTGGTCACCGGCGAAGATTCCGGTGATCGGGATTTCTGGAGAAGGGTTGGTTTTCTGGAGTTTCTGGGTGCTTGTGGTGAAGAAGAAGGAGAGAAGGGTGAGGGAGATGAAGGAGGTGGCCGGAGACCACCGTAAGAGGTGGTGGCCTCCATGGCCGACGAGGTCTGAAGAAGATGATGCGGGGAGAGAAGAGAAGGGGTTTGGGGCGGCTAGGGTTAGGAATTTGATCAAATGGCAAAAATCGTTCAGACAAGGGCCTTATATAGGCCAGCCGTCTTAGGTAATCTCGACCGTCCAATTGATGGAGATCGATGGCTCACACGCGCGTTACTAAAACGGCGTCGTTTGATTGCTCATGAGACCAAGGTCTTCGACCCTTAGATCATTTCAAACGGACGGCTGGGATTCGATCTCACATCTCAATTAATTAAAACTACTCCGCTAATTATTCTAACCGTTGGATTAAACCTGAATGAACGGCGGAGATTGCATCTCACCCTTACCCTTTGAATTTATCCGGACTAACCCCCTTGGCCGTTGGATCAGGCCTAATAGATGGCTAAGATTAATTAACTAACCAACAATTCCATTAAAAAATCTCAACCGTTGGATGGTGATAAACGAACGACTGATGTCAAATGGCCTTTGGGATCAAATGGGCCAACTCTTTCGGACCAATGCACTGGGCCAAACAATTGGATCTCAATTGGCCCAGTTTATTATACCTATATATATTTTTGTATTTTCTGGTATTTAATTATTTTTTATGTATTTTCCTTTATATTTTTTTTTCTTTTTCTTTTATGAAAAAATTATAAAACCTAGTTTCCTACTTACTCTAATTATCTAATATTTTTTGGCAATTTCCTACTATTTTTTCCTAATTTCTACTACCTAACACTATTTTCGCCATTTTTCTTAAAATCTAACTAATTAAACTAACAAATTAATTACCTAGCCTATTTTCTTTGATTTTCTTCTAATTTATACTTATTCAAGCACAAAAGTATAGCTAATTACAAACAAGGCAAGTAATTGCACTCAAAAACATATTTATTTTAATTTTGGAATTAATTGCTCAGTGCAAAAATCATGTGCTCACAGCTGCCCATCTTTGCTCGGGAACACGAAGAGTTTCAGTGCAAAACAAGTGAGCAGTAATGAGAGATTTTTGCACGTTGGCACATTCCGTGAAAGCATTTTTGAAAACCTTTTGACCGCACCCTGCTTTAGAGGTTGCCTACATATCCTGGGCTAAACAGGAATCGGGTCAGTGTAGTTCGGGAAGGTCTGGCAGTTAAAAACTACCAGACTCACTGTTGCATTGACACTGTTGAGACTCGCTGACTTACTCCTTATTACACCGGGGGATAAAATGTAAAATGAAGAAGCTATTCTAAACTAAGATTATACAATTACAATTGTTCCTAATCTAGCTTTTGCTCTTCTTCCCTTTCCGGTGATGCAGAATCTCTTTCTTTTTTTTTTGATTTTCTTTGATGCTGACTCTTTTTTGTTGATTTTCTTGTTTTCCCTTTTTTTTGATTTTCAATGGTACTTCTTGATCTCGAGCTGAACCTGCTCAAAACAAAACAACAAACTACTTTTTTTCTTTTTCTGCCCCAGTGTGGGCTTTTAGCTATATAAACCATGATGTGCATAAATGTATTCCCGTATTTGAAGGTGGGCACCTAACAGAATTTAAACGTGCAATGCGATGCAGAAAAGTATTCCCGTATTAGAAGGTGGGCGCCTAACCGAAATTAAACGTGCAATGCGATGCAGAAAAGTATTCCCGTATTAGAAGGTGGACGCCTAACAGAATTTAAACGTGCAATGCGATGCAGAAAATATTCCCGTATTAGAAGGTGGGCACCTAACTGAAATTAAACGTGCAATGCAAATGCAGAAAAATATTCCCGTATTAGAAGGTGGGCACCTAACAGAAATTAAACGTGCAATGCAAATGCAGAAAAATATTCCCGTATTAGAAGGTGGGCACCTAACAGAAATTAAACGTGCAATGCGATGTAGAAAATATTCCCGTATTAGAAGGTGGGCACCTAACAGAATTTAAACGTGCAATGCGATGCAGAAAATATTCCCGTATTAGAAGGTGGGCACCTAACGGAATTTAAACGTGCAATGCGATGCAGAAAATATTCCCTCAGCCTGAGGGTGGGCACCTAACAGAATTTAAACGTGCAATGCGATGCAGAAAATATTCCCGTATTAGAAGGTGGGCACCTAACAGAATTTAAACGTGCAATGCGATGCGGAAAATATTCCCGTATTAGAAGGTGGGCGCCTAACAGAAATTAAACGTGCGATGCAGAAAAATATTCCCGTATTTGAAGGTGGGCACCTAACAGAAATTAAACGTGCAATGCGATGCAAAAAATATTCCCGTATTAGAAGGTGGGCGCCTAACAGAATTTAAACGTGCAATGCGATGCAGAAAATATTCCCGTATCAGAAGGTGGGCACCTAACAGAATTTTAAATGTGCAATGCGATGCAGAAAATATTCCCGTATTAGAAGGTGGGCACCTAACAGGAATTTAAACGTGCAATGCGATGCAGAAAATATTCCCGTATTAGAAGGTGGGCACCTAACAGAATTTAAACGTGCAATGCGATGTAGAAAAATATTCCCGTATTAGAAGGTGGGCGCCTAACAGAATTTAAACGTGCAATGCGATGCAGAAAAATATTCCCGTATTAGAAGGTGGGCACCTAACAGAAATTAAACGTGCAATGCGATGCAAAAAATATTCCCGTATTAGAAGGTGGGCGCCTAACAGAATTTAAACGTGCAATGCGATGCAGAAAATATTCCCGTATTAAAAGGTGGGCACCTAACAGAATTTTAAATGTGCAATGCGATGCAGAAAAGTATTCCCTCAGCCTGAGGACTGGGGAGTGGATCTTAAAAGATGTTACCTTCCTCTTTTTGGTATTTTCTTTTTACCAACTTATCTCTTGCCTGTGAATTTCTCCACTTATTCGGCAGACTTTCTCTTTTTGGTATTTTAAATTTTCCATATTGGTCACATTCACTTTAAAGTGATTAGCGACAATTTGTTCCTGCATGAAACAAAATTTATTAGATATAAACTGCTGGCAACTGGCATCCGCCGTCCCCACTTCTTATTGCTTCCTTTGTTTTCGCTTTCTCATGTTGCATGACTTTCGACTTCTTGTCCCTTGCAGACTCTTTTTGTATTTTCTCATTTCTCCATTTTTGTTTTGTTTTCTTTTTCTTTGGCCATGTTTGCCAAGCTTCTTTATTCCCTTCCCCAATCTTCTATCCTTTCTGATCCAGTGTTGTTTCAGCTTCCGTTATCAGGAGCCGGTAGTTAGCTCTCAAAAAAGGTAAACAATTAAATGCAGAAAATGAAAGAAAAGTAAGGGTGTTTTGAAGAGATGACGGAACTTATCTGGGTATTTTCTGGCCGATTCCGCTGACCATGCCATGTATTTAAACTCTGAACCAGTTCGTTCCAATCATTATTCTGACTCTGAATTGCCTTCGACCCAAACCGATACTCTTTTTTGTTGCCTTTTCTCTTTTCTGATAGTCCTCACGATCGCCCTAAGGTGCCTCGAAAGGTTTTCACCAGTATAAGACTCTCTCATTTATTCTCTCAACCTCACAATCGTCTCACAGTGCCGATTAAGGTTTTCACCGATGAGACTCTCTCATTTTATTTCTCTCAACCTCACAATCGCCTCACAGTGCCGGCTAAGGTTTTCACTGATGAGACTCTCTCATTTTTATTTATTTATTTATTTATTTATTTTTTTTTCATTTTTCCTTTTCGTATTTTGTTTTCTGTACCACGGGTATTATTCGATGCTTCGCTCCTCCTTCGTTGTATTTGTTATCATTTCAAAATTGATCAGAAGGTCTTTCTTTGGACCGTAACGTGGCTTTTGGGTGGGTTAAGAAAGAAAGATATAAAGGCTCAAAATTTCAACGAGGGTTAAAAATATTTACAACTCTCGGAATTATTAAACATAATTTCTGCCCCAGTTTCAATATGTGGGGAATTTTTGATTTTTCCTTTGTTGTGACTGAACCTCAGAGAGGCTGCCTACGTACCCTTTCGGGATCAAGTCAGACGTAGTTCATCCAACTTTATCAGTTAGATGGATTTCTTTTTGACTTTTTCCCGATTTTTGTCTTTTTCTCCTTTTTTTTCATCATTTTTTTTCATCATTTTTCATTTTCATTTTTTCATTTTTCCATCATTTCATTTTTTCATTTTGGCAATTTCGATCTTGTTGCACTAGAGCGATTCCGAGAGAGGGATATGAAAGAATTCATTCATTAAGGCTCAAAGGGGTTATCAATGGATAAAGTGTTTGGATAGAGAATAAAACGCCTTCGTCATTTCAATTCCAAAATCACAACAAAATACAAAACACATAATTGAAAAGGAATCATACATAGTATCTTTTGACCGCATCTGAATTGATAGCAGTCTCTACGCACTTTCCTTCAACATCTGTTAAATACAATGCTCCATTGGACAACACCCGTGATACCACAAATGGTCCCTGCCAATTTGGCGCAAATTTGCCCTTTGCCTCGGCCCAATGTGGTAAGATACGCCTCAATACCAGTTGTCCGACTTCAAACTTTCGAGGCCGTACCTTCTTATTATATGCTCTGGCCATTCTTCGCTGATACAACTGCCCATGGCAGATTGCGGCCAACCTCTTCTCATCAATCAAATTCAACTGTTCTAACCGGGCTTTAACCCATTCATCGTCATCTATCTCAGATTCGGCTATAATTCGCAATGACGGTATTTCTATTTCTGCGGGTATAACAGCCTCCGTTCCGTGTACCAGTGTATAAGGTGTGGTTCCGATAGAAGTACGTACCGTCGTGCGGTAACCCATGAGAGCAAAGGGTAACTTTTCATGCCATTGCCTGGATCCTTCCACCATTTTTCTGAGAATCTTCTTGATATTCTTATTCGCCGCCTCTACTGCCCCATTCGCCTTTGGCCTATAAGGTGTGGAATTGTGGTGTGTGATCTTAAATCTCTCGCAAACTTCCGCCATGAGATGACTGTTTAAATTGGCTCCATTGTCTGTGATAATCACCTTGGGGATTCCAAATCGGCATATAATATTTTCATGCACAAAATCCACTACCGCTTTCTTCGTCACCGCCTTGAATGTCTTAGCTTCAACCCACTTGGTGAAATAATCTATTGCAACCAGGATGAACCTGTGCCCATTAGAAGCGGCTGGATCTATCGGGCCGATGACATCCATGCCCCAAGCAACAAAGGGCCAAGGTGCTGACATTGTGTGCAACTCATAAGGCGGGGAGTGGATCAGATCCCCATGTACCTGGCATTGATGGCATTTCTTTACATACCTGATACAATCACGCTCCATAGTGAGCCAGTAGTACCCAGCTCTCAAAATCTTCTTTGCCAAAACATATCCGCTCATGTGGGGTCCGCATACTCCGGCATGTACTTCAATCATGATTTCATCTGCTTGTTGTGCATCTACACACCGCAATAAACCCAGATCTGGTGTTCTTTTGTATACCACTCCTCCACTGAAGAAAAATCCATTGGCTAGACGCCTGATGGCTCTCTTCTGGTCTCCAGTGGCTTGCTCCGGGTATTTGCCGGCTTTCAAGTATTCTCTAATATCATGATACCACGGCTCTCCATCCGACTCTTCTTCCACAGCGAAGCAATAAGCATTCTGATCTCGGACTTGGATCTGGAGTGGATCTATATATGTCTTGTCCGGATGATGCAACATAGAGGACAATGTGGCCAAAGCATCCGCAATCTCATTGTGCATTCTTGGGATGTGCTTGAACTCTATAGACTCGGAATCTTTGAGACAACTCGTGCAAACAATACCGATATGGTATCAATTTCAAATCTCGTGTCTCCCATTCCCCTTGAATTTGGTGTACCAAGAGATCCGAGTCACCCATGACCAAAATCTCTTGAATACCCATGTCAATTGCCATCCTTAATCCCAAGATGCACGCCTCATATTCAGCCATATTGTTGGTACAGAAAAATCGAAGCTGAGCTGTGATGGGATAGTGTTGACCCGTACTTGAAATGAGTACCGCTCCGATACCAACGCCCCTACTGTTGACGGCTCCGTCAAAGTACATTTTCCATCCTGGTCTCTCCTCTTGCTCCATCTCCTCGACAAGCATTGCCTCTTCATCCGGAAAGTACGTTTTCAATGGTTCATATTCATCATCCACCGGATTCTCGGCTAAGTGGTCTGCAATAGCTTGTGCCTTCATTGCCGTACGAGTTACATAGACAATGTCAAATTCTGTGAGCAGAATCTGCCATTTGGCCAGTCTTCCCGTAGGCATAGGCTTCTGAAATATATACTTGAGAGGATCCAGTCGTGATATCAAGTACGTGGTATATGCTGACAAATAATGCTTTAGCTTCCGAGCTACCCAAATCAATGCACAACAAGTTCTTTCCAGTTGGGTATACTTCACCTCGTAGGATGTAAACTTTTTGCTGAGGTAATAGATGGCTTGTTCTTTCTTGCCTGTCTCGTCATGTTGACCCAGTACACAACCAAAAGAGTTATCTAGCACCGTCAGATACAAAATCAAAGGTCGCCCTGGTTCTGGAGGTACTAACACCGGAGGATTGGCCAAATATTCCTTGATCTTGTCAAAGGCTTCCTGACATTCGTCGGTCCATTTCACTGCCGCATCTTTCTTCAACAACTTGAAGATCGGCTCGCATGTTGACGTCAATTGAGCTATGAACCGACTAATGTAATTCAACCTTCCTAGCAAACTCATGACCTCCTTTTTGTTCTTCGGCGGAGGTAGACTTTGAATAGCCTTGATCTTTGACGGATCCAGTTCAATACCTCGCCGACTCACAATAAACCCCAGTAATTTCCCTGAAGGTACTCCAAAGGCGCACTTTGCCGGATTGAGCTTTAAATTGTACCTCCGGAGTCTTTGAAAAAACTTCCTCAAATCTCTCACATGATCAGGTTGTTTTCTGGACTTTATGATGACATCGTCCACATATACTTCAATTTCTCGATGCATCATATCGTGAAACATTGTGGTCATTGCCCTCATGTAAGTTGCCCCGGCATTCTTCAATCCAAACGGCATTACTCTGTAACAGTATGTTCCCCAAGGTGTAATGAAGGCAGTTTTCTCAGCATCTTCTTCGTCCATAAGGATCTGGTGATATCCAGCATAACAATCCACAAACGAACCGATCTCATGCTTGGCGCAATTGTCGATCAATATGTGAATGTTTGGCAATGGGAAGTCATCCTTCGGACTGGCCTTGTTGAGGTCTCTATAGTCTACACACACTCCGGTTTTGCCATCTTTCTTCGGGACCGGCACAACATTTGCCAACCAGGTGGGGTACTTGGTAACTCTTATGACCTTTGCTTCAAACGGCTTATTCACCTCTTCTTTTATCTTCACACTAACGTCCGTTTTAAATTTCCTCAGCTTTTGTTTTACCGGCCGGCATTCAGAGTAGATAGGCAACTTGTGTACCACTAGATCTGTGCTAAGCCCGGGCATGTCATCATAAGACCAAGCAAAGATGTCCTTAAATTCATGTAACAACCTTATCAATTCATCCCTGAGGGGCGCCTCCAAATGTACACTAATCTTTGTTTCTCGGACATCATCTTCGCTCCCCAAATTTACAGATTCCGTATCACTCAGATTCGGTTTGGGTTTTTCCTCGTATTGTTTCATGTCCTTACTTATTTCCTCCAGGGCTTCCTCATCCTCACATTCTATTTCACTATCTTCCTCGATTTCTTGTATAGTAACGTGATTGTCGGAACTGGGTCTAGAATCCTTCACGCATGACATGGCATTGGAATCAACACATGCAAAACTGTACAAAAGGAAAAATAAAGAAAAATAAGGCAAAAGTGAAGAAAAAGGGAGACCGCATTTCATTGATAAAAGAGTGAACAATGTTCGGGATACATGGTGATTTTCTTTTCATGAGGGGAATGGGAAAACTATAAAAATAACAACTTTCGGGAAAGCAATGATGAAAATTTTGAGCTAACTACCAAGACTCCTTCCTGATAGGGAAAGGAGTAGCTTCCCAATTATTCAACATGATCCCGGGTCCCACAAATTGCACGTCCATTCTGCTCGTGCCTTCCCCTGCTTCAATCGTATTCACCTCCCAAAACATTTTCTCAAAACCAAGCATTTCTTCATCAAGTTGGGTCTCAATGCACTTTGTTGCAGCAGATGGTTGATATTTTGTACCAGGCCCGATGAAGGTGTCGGATAATTTGGGTATGGGTTTGGGCAAGGTCCAGTTCTTTTTGGCTTTAGAGGCTCTTTGGATGTCGGCAAAGGTGGGTTTGAACCCTAAGCCGAATGTACCTTTGTTTTCCGGAAGCTGAACTGGTTGAATGACTCCCTGCAATGTTCTGCCTAATCCCCTCCCCGGTGCAAATCCGTTTCTCAGCATTTCTCTGGCCACCATCACAGCAGTTGGTGCCATCATAGGGGTTGGCAACTTTTCCCCTTCAGCAATTCTGTTCACTACTATAGCATCCGTCACTTGGTAGACCCAATGACCTCTATCCCCATTAGTATCATCAAAAGGTGCTACCACATTACAAGCATTTTCCTCCCCGTGTACGACAATCTCTTGCTTTTCCCACTCAAACTTGACCATCTGGTGTAGAGAAGATGGTACCGCCTTGGCCGCATGAATCCAGGGTCGACCTAACAACAAGTTATACGACACGGCAATGTCGAGCACCTGGAACTCCATAGTAAAATCAACGGGACCGATGGTCACTTCCAAAATAATATCTCCCAACGTGTTTTTACCTCCGCCGTCAAACCCTCTCACATTGATATTGTTCCTCCGGATTCTGTCCGGGCTGATGTTCAGCTTCCCTAAGGTTGACAGCGGGCAAATGTTAGCGCTCGATCCGTTGTCAATCAATACCCTGGTCACGACTGACTCTTCACTCTTTACTGTAAGGTACAATGCTTTATTGTGTTCAGTTCCCTCCACCGGCAGCTCCTTATCAGAGAAGGTGATCCTATTAGACTCGAAAATTTTGCTGGTAATCTTCTCCAAGTGACACACTGAAATCTTTTCCGGAACATGAGCCTCATTTAGAATCTTCATAAGAGCCTTCCGGTGTTCTTCTGAATGTATCAGCAAAGATAGCAAAGAAATCTGGGCAGGGGTCTTTCTCAACTGCTCAACCACCGAGTACTCTTGTGACTTCATTTTCTTAAGGAATTCTTCTGCTTCCTCTTCCGACACTGGCTTCTTCAATTGACTTTCTTTTACCGTCTTCATCTTTCTCAGTTCCTCTGGAGCAAAACACCTTCCTGACCGAGTGAGTCCATGCGTTTCATTAATTTCACCATAAATCTCTTTTCCCTTGTAAACTACTGCTACCTTGTTATAGTTCCAAGGTACAGTCTTTGTACTCACCACTGGCATTTGCACTACTGGTTTTATGATTACTGGCTCTGCACTTGCGCCTTTCACCGTCACGATCGTCTTTGCGCCTGGCACTACCACTTTTAAACCTCCCACCACTACTGGCTTTGGTTTCTCAACAATCGCTTTCTCCTTCACAACTTCCCTTTCTAACTTGCCACTCGACTTTATCATCATGACGGCCTGAGATGGTTTTTGACTGCCATCACCCTGCACCAATTCTATCATATGTGTTTCGTGGTGATTTGGCAGCGGATTCTGGGTAATGTTTGGGGCTTCGGGAGCCTGTACTTCAATTCTCCTCTCATCGATAAGATCTTGAATGACATTCTTCAATTGCCAACACTTTTCAGTATCGTGGCCCAATGTTCCCGAACAGTATTCACATCTGACAGAAGAATCAAGATTTTTCGGGGGTGGGTTTGGAACTTTTGGTGCGACTGGTCTCAACATCCCCAACTCTTTCAACCTATGATAAAGGCTGGTATATGATTCTCCGAGCGGGGTGAATGTTTTTCTTGCTTTGTTTCTCCAATCAGCGTCCGGCCTGGGTCTATTCTGGTTTCGGTAAGGTTTAAGGGTTGGGTATGTGTTCTGGGTGTGGTACACATTGCGTGGAGCTTGAGCTCTCCACACGTGGGGCGATGGTGGTGGTGGGTAAGCTTGGGTTTGAGGGTGATGGTAATGTGGTACAGTCGGTGGGTATGGTGGTGGTGGTGGGTTATATGGGCTTGGTGTGTTGTAGGGGTTTGGCGGGTAAGATGGTGGTGGTGGATTATATGGAGTTGCTGGGCTTGGTGGGTGTTGGCGGTAGGGTCTTGGTGGGTTATAATGTGGGTTGCGACTCCATGGCCTACTTTCTATGGTTGCTACTTCTTCCTTCTTCTTCTTTCCCATCACTCCCCCGTTTCCACTTTGTATAGCTTGATTGGTGGCCTTGATAGCCGAAAAACTCATAATTTTGTTTGTCTTCAATCCTTCCTCTACAAAACTCCCCATTTTCACAACTTCATTAAAACTCTTTCCAATTGCTGACACTAGATGGCCGTAGTATGTTGGCTCCAGAGCCTGTAGAAAACAATCCACCATCTTCCCTTCTTTCATGGGTGGATCCACTCTAGCGGTCTGTTCCCTCCATCTAAAACCGTATTCCCTAAAGCTTTCTCCTGGCTTCTTCTCCATCTTGGTAAGGGATAACCTGTCGGGTATGATCTCCAAATTGTACTGAAAGTGACTAGCGAAAGCTTGTGCTAAGTCATCCCAGACGAACCACCTTGTATGGTCCTGTCGAGTATACCATTCCAGAGCTGATCCACTCAAACTTTGGCTGAAGTACGCCATCAACAATTCATCTCTACCTCCCGCGCCTCTCATCTTGCTACAGTATCCTCTGAGATGAGCTACCGGATCCCCGTGTCCGTTGTACATGTCGAACTTTGGCAACTTGAATCCCACTGGAAGCTGCACCTCGGGGAATAGACACAGGTCTTTGTAGGCTACACTTACTTGCCCTCCCAGTCCTTGCATATTACGGAAAGCATTCTCAAGACTTTTCACTTTCCGAGCCATCTCTTCCTGCCCGGCACTTGCTTCCATCATCGGAGCACGAGACTCGTGTTGTCTGAAAGTCGGCTCCGGAGGGTAGTAGTGAGGATCCTGGATATGAAACATCGGTTCACTAGAGGATTTGTGGATGACAGCGGGCGGAGGTGCCACATACACAGGAGCGACTTGCGGTATCTGAGGTGGTGCTTGCTTGGCTGGAGGTGGTGGTATCTGGGAGGTGGAAGCATAGTAGTGAGGGTAGTCGGGGTAGGTGGAGGACGAGTTCATTGTTGGTGGCTCGGGGTTAGGATTGGCTGGTGGGACATATGCAGGGTTAGCAGGGTAGGCTGGTAGTGGTTGACCTCTCGACCAAGCCTGGTACATTTCAGCCATCTGCTGTCTCAGCTTGTACATTTCTTCCTTCATCCCTGCCACATCCACGATCTCTTCTTCGTGAGCGGGGTCCACAATAGTTGCCTCGATTTCCTGGGACACAGCCTTTGTCATCTTTTTGTATCTGGTGTTGTATGGGTGGGTAGCCAGAATGCCAGTTGCCTAGAAAATCTGGACTCACAAACATCAACACTCGTTAGTTGTTAGCGCATAAATAAGATGCAACGACTTTAAAAACAAACACATTCGCTCGAGTCGTTATGCATCATCCCGGCCGCTGCTCACTTGGACCAATCATCTTTTCTTTTTCCGCTCTTTTGTTTTCTTTCTTTCTTTTCTTCTTTTCTTTTCTTTTCTCTTTTGCTTTTTCTCTTTTCTTGCTTTTTTTCTCTTTTTTTTTCTTTTTCTTGCTTTTTCTTTTCTCTCTTTTTCCTTGTCGTTTTCATAATTACGCTCCTATTTATTTGCCTAGCGGACATAAAGCAAAAGAATTGGTAACAACACTTGTTTTCTCATTGATAATTCAAAACATTGATTACAAAGTGATGTTTTTTTTTTAAAGAGAAAAATAAAAGATGATGCATGACCTAAGAGTACATTAATGCACCTAGTGCCCGCGAGGCATCGTTCGGCCTTGCCGCGGGCCTATATGCTAAACCCCTTTGAAGCCTATCCAGGTGTCGGCCATGACTTGTTGTACAAAAAACTTCACCGCAGATACAAAAGTCCTCCGAGACATATCTTCACAAAGCTGAGTCTTCCGGGTGATGTATTGGGCGATGCGAACAATCTTTTCTCTGATGACCCCTTTTTCTTGCAATAGCCGGCTTATTTGTTGAGTGCGAGCATCCAAGGTATGTTGGTTGTCCTCTTGCACTTGTTGCAGCTCCAATTCTAATCTAGCCATAGTCGTGTAGCAGTGTTCTCTTTCTTCTTCAAGATCTTTGATAATCTTGTTACTCTTGACTGTGGCTGAGATTATTTTCTTTCTAAGCTGAGCTACTTCAACATCGTGCTTGTCTTGTAGCTGCCGAACCAACTTGGCTCTTTCCTCGGCGTCTTTGTCCATTTGCTTCCGAGCCTTGACTAACTCTCTTTCGGCTATGTCCAAATCAAAGCTATAGTCATTTACTTTCCGCCGGAGAATCTCAATTAACTTTTCATCTCGGGCTGAACGAACTGGGTCTCGGATGCAATTTTCATTTGAGCTATTCGAGCCTTCAACATATCATTTTCTTTCTTCAGCTGTTTCTTTTCCACTTCATCGGATGCTGCTTGCAAGCCACTCTCAAAATGAAGATTTCTCAGTTTATCCTCTAACAGACTGATTTTGGCCTTGTATTCCTTTTCCTTGGCCACCCATTTCTGATTTTCCTCGGATTGCTCTATCAGGTCTTGCAAGTGAGGTCTCTTTGAAAGACGCTCGTGTTCAACCCCTCGTCGGTACCATGTGGAGTATCCAGGTGATATCTCCCCCTTTGCCCTATTCGGCACACAAGTATCAATCTTCAAATTTTGGCACTCATTCCAGATTTGCCGGATTTTTGCTTCCGGGAATTGCCCGTCCGGACCAATCTCCACAGCTTGCACACTGAGATCCCCATCTCTCGGAATAATCTGACACCGACCCAACTGTCGCAGGGCTCTGTATGGGGCATAAGGTTGTATACTCTTCAAACCCATGATCAAAAATGGCGATCCTTCCGTTGGCATGTATATCACCTCGTCAAGAGGTAACCAATCATACGTCCAATCGATTTGACTGTCAGTTAGTGATCAAAGATACACAACCCAACCTTGGACTCCTTCAGGCAATTTTACTTCCTTTGTCCTCGCATTGAACTCTTCCAAACATGTCCGTTCGGTCAAACCATAGCTTGAGTACGAAGGATGGTGGCATAGATGCTCGATTAGCCAGATTCGCAAGATCAAGTTACACCCTTCGAAGAAGCTAGCCCCTGCTTTGCACGCAGTCAGAGCACGGTAGATGTCCGCCACAATCATTGGGGCCAGAGTACAGTTATCTTGTACTATCAGTGTGGTAGCTACTCCGGCAACTTTTATATTGATATGTCCATCTTTCCTCGGGAATACAACAACTCCGAGAAATGCCACCAAAAATGCGAACCTCCGGTGTTCCTCCCATTTCGCTCGGTTGGACTTACAGCATAATTTGTTGGTAAGATCATTGAAACCCCCAACGTGTCCAAACCTATTGTAGATGAAGCTCAAAGAACAAAACCCGTCGGCCAGATCTTCATTATGAACATTCCGGGCAATTTTCAAAGAGTCGAGGAAGCGATGTACTGTTACCGTCCTCGGAGATACCGGGTATTTTCCTTTCAGCGGGACCTCAGTCTTCCCGATGTAGAAGGCAATCTCCTCCAAAGTTGGGGTAAGTTCAAAATCTGGGAAATGAAATACGTTGTGTGCCGAATCCCAAAACGTGACCAACGCTCTAACCACATCACCTCGAGGGACCATGTCTAGTAACCCCGTAAGGCCTTTTAAGTACTTTTTGACCCAGTCTTGACCATCGGATCCCATGTCCCGCCACCATAATCTCAGCTCCAAAGGGATTTTATTTAGGGAAAAGTGTTCATTCATCATCGTGCTCGTCCTGCACATTTATTAAGGTGATTTTATTTAGAAGAAAGAAAAAATCTTTTTCAATGCAAGTTTTCAATTTTTGAAGGAAAGAAAAGAAAATGGCTTTCGAAGTGGCCATTTTTGCAAAAATAGCCTTCCGTCGTCCTTTCGGAACATTCGGCAATTTCCAAAAATAGCAATCACCTCGATTATTTGAAAAGAAAATCTTTTTTGGTCTTTTTCTAAAAGTGTGGTTGGACCCGTTTAAGGGTTGCCTACGTATCCCACCTAATGGCGAGAATCAAACCTGCGTAGTTCAGTCAGATTATTTGACCAATTATTTCAAAAAATGTTCCACCTATTTTTTCAAATTTTAAAATCTTCCATGTACCTATAAATCATTATTTTCCTCTCTCTTCTTTTCTTTTTCAGCACTTTTCCTCGGGATTTCCGCCGGTCCGCATAACGATCAAAGACAATAAAAATGCAACACATAGCATGCTCGGTCTTTTCAATACCGGGTCACCTGTCCTAGACGGACCCAACCCCTGCGTTGAGTCCCCTAAGTCAAATATGATGCAAATAATCGTCTTAAACCTATGTTCAAAATCTTACGGTTTCATAGATTGCTAGACCGTGTACCCGAGCGGACAACTCGAATCGAGGAGGGGCCTACGTACCGGTGACCCGCGGAGTCAATCGGCTTTGTAACTTATCCGGCCTCTGTTTTCTTAATTTAAGGTGACTTTAACAGAAGGGGAGTCTCAACCAGTAAGCACATCCCCGGGGGAGAAGAGAGAAAGGTTTTCGGCACAATTTTATATACAGTTCACATAATATCAAAGCGATAAAGCACATAGCATGTTGTTCAAATCACATAATGAAGTCAAATAAAAACGCGAACGGCAGTTCTAAGGAGCTCGAGTTCTTAAACCCCGAAACCGGAGTTCAGGGTTGGATCCCCAGCAGAGTCGCCAGAGCTGTCACACCTCCCTTTTTTACTACCCCAACATGCTTAAATGCGTATCAATACACTTGTAGGGTATACCCCGACGCTCAATTACCCAAGACGGATAAAATAAAGTAAGGGAAGGAGCTTTTCCAATTACAGGACAATCGGTTCGGGATTTTATTAGAGATTAATCAGAGTCGCCACTTGGGAATGACAATGGTGTCCCAAGTCACCGGTTAATCCCGAATCCGAGGAATTTTGACTCTTATAAATGTCCGCGAAGCAGAGATCCGGATAAGGAACTCTGTTAACCCGGGAGAAGGTGTTAGGCACTCCCGGATTCCGTGGTTTTAGCACGGTCGCTCCACTGTCGTTCTTGACTTTTGTTTGACTCAATTATAGGTTTTAACAACATAATGTGCTTTTACGTTAAATATCATTTTTTAAGAATTTGCGGTATCGCGAAAACACGCCTCGAGTCATACCGCAACCAGTACGCCTATGACTTTTGGTGTATTTCAGCTTTACCGAGATTTGGATTTGAGTTGCACCAAGTGCACACTCGTTCATAGGAAGGTATATTAAAATCGTGCCCTAAAATAATCTATCGGCTTTTAATCGTTTTGGGTAAGACCATGGAATTAACTAGTAGTCTTCCCGAATCTAATTATGTTAAACTATTACTAAATGGGGGCCCCGCTTGTTATTTGGGCGAGGCTCATCCCAATTTAATTTTGAAATCTCTACCCTAAGAGATGTATGCTATGTTTTTCTATTTATATTTTTCCCTTAGTTGTAATTACTAATAGTAAGCATCCCAGACCCGTATATATCTTATTTTTCCAATGGGCCTGGGCTTCCGTTCATTTAATCGGACAAGCAATGGATTGGCCTAGGCCTTAGAGCCCCAGCAGTCTTCTGACTTATGCTTAACCAGTCGACCAAATTTGCAATACGATTTGGGCCCATTTTGTATAACGAGTTCAGACCAAATTGAAATAAGAAAAGCAGAAATGTAATCATAACAGTGATATAAAATAAGAATGAATTCAAAACATTTTATTCATCAAAAAAAGAAATCAATATACAATTTTCCGACAAATTATGAATCAAATATTCACTGCCTTAAGACTCAAGTTAAGAGATTGTTTTCTAATCTTAATCTCTACTAACGAGTTGACATTAACCTTTATATTATTTACTAGTTTGAGAAATCTGACAAAAAAGAACAAATCGATTAAAGGTGAGGTCTGAATAACAGTTACGCTATTTATCTATGGACTGTCTAAAGCTGAAAGGAATTATGCACAAGATTGTATTACTGGGTTTCTGCTAATTGCTCTTATTTTTAGTACCACATCATCTAGTTGCAGATGAGCTATTATACTTCTCCAATCATTATTCTCCTTTTAAACTTGCTTGTTTTTACATACTAATTTACAGTTATGATCCACTACTAATACTGAGATGAGTAGAGACTTATTTGATACTCCTAAAAACCAGTTTTCATCTTAATGTTACTTCATGCAATTGTTTCCCCTTTTGATTACTCACATCTGGACTTAGACCCTTAGAATTAACTAACTACACGAGCAATTTTTAAACATTCTAATTACTCAGTTGCATTAACCCAAACATCTACATCTAAGTGATTCAAAGGCCTTAACGCGTTTATACTACTGTTTTTACTATGAAATGGCGATTACTGGTCTTGTGGGTGTTATCAACTGACTTATGTTTTAGGAGTTATTACCTAATTAAGCTAAGTGGTATTTCTACGATTATACTACTACTACTACTAGCTATTACATCTCTTGTGTTTATTTTCTGTTTTTCAGCTACTACATACTACTACAATTAAGCTACTAATTCAATAATACAAAATGACAAAATGAATTAAAGCAGGAACTTCATTTCCACGTTTCAGCAATTACATCTTCAATAGAATAGAGAATGTACCTGGATCAAATGGAAAGAAAACCAATGAGTCTAATGGGGATAAAGCAGATAAGCACAGCAGAGACTCAAGCAGCAAATGCAACAGTGACTGAAGATCCAAATGAATAGAACAACCCAGCAATCAACAAGCAAAGAAGCTCAGCAAAATCCAATAGAAAATCCAGACCCAGATTCGAACAAAAGACCTCAAAATCAGAAGAAGACCAACAAATTCTTGCTCGAAAAAAACTCCAGAAGTTCTACTGTTATCTCACTATTTTTATCTCTAAAAGCTTTGTATAAGATTAGCCTAGATATATATTTCAGATTGCTTAAAATTGGAACCCCCTATTCAGCCCTTTTCTAGAGGTATTTATAGTTGAAGCTAAGGGCTGATGACTTGGGGAGAAAGTATGGGATTAATCCCACTTCTCCCCCTCCTAAAATTATGAATTATGCACTTTAGCCCCAATTTCTGTTAACAGAAATCCTTCCAGCATGTGTTGGAAGGTTCTAAAGATTCCTTTTAGGGGTTTTTACTAGTATGACCTTAGGGGTTTGAGATTTTTACAGATTTCCCATTTTTAGGAGACCATTATACCCTTAAATCTCTGCAAAATTGCAGAAATCAAGGGTATGAATGACTCCATTACCCTCTTAAGTTCTAAATTATTACTGTTTTACTTTTTTAGCTCCCAATTGTGTCCCTAAGGGCACTGTTTATTTACTAGCTCTACCTAGGTTAAATTTTCAGCTTCTTTGGACTTATTTAACTAATAGCCAGCCCTTGCATTGGTATTTAAGGGCTGGCCACTTCTACTTTAAAGAACTATTTCAATTTTAGCCTATTTAAACTAATTCCAGTCAATTAAGACCAATCTATTCCAATTTAAAGCTAATTGCAGGACTAGCCTGCTTTATTATTGAGATTAACTATTTAAGAACTAGCCAGTCTCAAGTTGAGACTTAGCTTGGGCTATTAAAGCCAAATACTGAACAGCTGGGCCTAAAACCTTTACAGGTTTGGCCACTTTGCTGTTCAGGGCTCTAAAGAGAGCCTGGGCTAGTCTGCATTTGCAGACATAACCATTTTGCACAACCAGCCACTTTTAAAGTGGGCTGTGTGTTAGGGCCTTATAGAATAGGTCAACCCTTTGCAAGGTTAACCATTCTTAGGCCAATTATTTAACTAACAGCCTATTTTTGTTCATCTTCAGTTTATATCTATTTAAAAACTAGCCAATTATGAAACCTAGCACTACAGCTATAACCAATCCTCCTAAAGTTCAATCAATTAATCAAACAATCATGCTTAACAGGAACTAACAGAACTTAACCATCTTTCAACATTTGTTGCACACAGGAACACATATGATCAGATCATCATGCATTAATTTAACTTAAACTCAGAGGAAACAATTGATATGGTTGAATTTCAGTCAATTAATTCACATCATCAGACCACATGCAATACAGTATGAATTCATGTCAACTTCAGATTTGATTACTACCAGTTCAAGTCACAGAATAGTTTGTAAAACTTTAAAAAAAAAACACCAGGATTCATTATATAGGTACAGTAAAGGCTATAACAGTCAGCAAGATATGACATAAGGCTTATCTAGATTTAACAGGGCATGGCAATCAGAATTCATTTTAAATGCTACTCCTAGCTTGATGTATGCATGTTAAGAGTGGAGATGAAGAATAGAAAAGACATGAAGAAGCAAAGAGTAACATCCCTAAATCTATTATGCAAAATGACAGAAGAAAGATCATGGGTATGCATGCGAGGGTGCTATTTAAAGCAGTAATCCTTAGACAAACATGAGAGCCTAACGGTTAATTCTGAAATTATTCTGAAAAGAAAACAGTGAACACATGGAGAACTGGAGCAGGACTAACTCAGATATGAAACTAAAACATGAAAAGACCAGAAAAGACTCATTTTAAAGCTATTGAAAGCTAAATGCAAACCAAGAGTCAAAGTTTAAACATGTGAAATTGAAGACCAACAGAGACACTTATAGACGAAACATGAACAACACATAAAAAGGACTAGATATGAAGAAAGAAAATATGACAGAGTATGCAAGGCAATAAAAGAAGCTATGCTATAAGAGTCAAAACGGATCAAAACTATACGACTTAATCAAATAATGAAGAGAAGAAGAGAATCAATGTCACTTTTGACTTACTAAACATATAAGAGAATGAGAGATAAACAAAAATCAATAGTCATGCATTTGAAACGAGTCAGAAGCCACAATTCAGACATGATCTTTGAACTCTAAAAGAAATTATGGTAGAACAAACATATACCCTAGCACTAACAGGTTCAAAGAAACACGGAAAGATATAGGAGATGAACAGATTAAGAGATAGATATGGTCACAAAGGAACAGACAAGAATAGGACATGATTTGCAACAGAGGAAAGTGAGCAGAAAAGTTCTAAACTAGCATGTGAAGCATGAGATACAGAAGAGAGGAGAAGTGAAAAGGAAAAGAACCAACGATAACCAGAAATAAACCCTAAAGCTAATCATGCGAATCAGAAAAGATATATAGAAGCATGCACAAAATAGAACGAACAGGAACACAGACAAGGGATATATCGGATATACTGTGAAACAAGAGAAGATAAACAACAGTGGATGGAATAAGAGATAAACGGAGAAAAGTCTAACCTAGCATGTGAAACTCAGGCTTGAAACAAGAACAGAATCAACAAAAACTAAGAATAACTCTACGACTAACATGCGAAACACACAAAAATAACAAAAACAACAAAACATGCAAGACATCACAAGCAAAAAACAAAAATTAAGAAAATCAAAAGAAAGGAGGGGGGTACTTAGCTTTGCGGGGCCTGTCCCCCGAGCTTTCCCCTTTTCCTCTTCCATTTCACTCTCTTTCGACTTCTTTTAGGACCTCTTATTTCCTTCTTCTTGTTTTCTTTTCTTTATTCTTTTCAGATTCCTTTTTACTTTTCTTTTTCTGGTTTTTCTTTTAAGGCTTAAAGACGAAGCCTTTTTGAATTCTGAGTTACAAGGGGGTGTTTGGGTGAGGAAAAGGTGAGGCCTTTATTAGGGGTTTGATTTTGGGGTCGCCGGAGTTAGGTTTCCGACGACCTTAATTGGAATATTCGAGACGATTAGGGTAGATTCGAGGGTAGTGGCTAGTGGGGTTGGATAGATCAGGTTAAGAGGAAAAGATTGGCGTTGGTTTGAAGCAGATCCTCGTTGTTTGGTGGTCACCGGCGAAGATTCCGGTGACCGGGATTTCTGGAGAAGGGTTGGTTTTCTGGAGTTTCTGGGTGCTTGTGGTGAAGAAGAAGGAGAGAAGGGTGAGGGAGATGAAGGAGGTGGCCGGAGACCACCGTAAGAGGTGGTGGCCTCCATGGCCGACGAGGTCTGAAGAAGATGATGCGGGGAGAGAAGAGAAGGGGTTTGGGGCGGCTAGGGTTAGGAATTTGATCAAATGGCAAAAATCGTTCAGACAAGGGCCTTATATAGGCCAGCCGTCTTAGGTAATCTCGACCGTCCAATTGATGGAGATCGACGGCTCACACGCGCGTTACTAAAACGGCGTCGTTTGATTACTCCTGAGACTAAGGTCTTCGACCCTTAGATCATTTCAAACGGACGGCTGGGATTCGATCTCACATCTCAATTAATTAAAACTACTCCGCTAATTATTCTAACCGTTGGATTAAACCTGAATGAACGGCGGAGATTGCATCTCACCCTTACCCTTTGAATTTATCCGGACTAACCCCCTTGGCCGTTGGATCAGGCCTAATAGATGGCTAAGATTAATTAACTAACCAACAATTCCATTAAAAAATCTCAACCGTTGGATGGTGATAAACGAACGGCTGATGTCAAATGGCCTTTGGGATCAAATGGGCCAACTCTTTCGGACCAATGCACTGGGCCAAACAATTGGATCTCAATTGGCCCAGTTTATTATACCTATATATATTTTTGTATTTTCTGGTATTTAATTATTTTTATGTATTTTCCTTTATATTTTTTTTCTTTTTCTTTTATGAAAAATTATAAAACCTAGTTTCCTACTTACTCTAATTATCTAATATTTTTTGGCAATTTCCTACTATTTTTTCCTAATTTCTACTACCTAACACTATTTTTGCCATTTTTCTTAAAATCTAACTAATTAAACTAACAAATTAATTACCTAGCCTATTTTCTTTGATTTTCTTCTAATTTATACTTATTCAAGCACAAAAGTATAGCTAATTACAAACAAGGCAAGTAATTGCACTCAAAAACATATTTATTTTAATTTTGGAATTAATTGCTCAGTGCAAAAATCATGTGCTCACAGCGTTCAAAAAGGCAAGAAGCCGGTATCATCCCCAGCAGTTCTCGGAAAAATGAAACACTGATTTCAATATTTCCCCGGCAGCATTATATCCTACAAGTTTTTCAATGGAGCAAAGCGCAAGTCTCGAAGGAGGTTTGGAAAGAGGAAAAAGGAAAAGGGGTCCCCCGACAGGACAATCCTCAGCTAATGACATTTCAATCCCCCGCGATCCCGGGAGAGAATAAAAGGTTTTGAAGGAAGTAGAAAAGGAGGAAATAGAGAAGATTTTCCCAACAGCATCATCCCCAGTAGGTAAGTAAATAATTCCAAAGATATCCCCAGCACATTGCTAAGCCAGCCTGACCAATCAATATCAACCACGGAGCTAGAAGCTCTCTTTAGCCTATTTAAGCATATTAATTCACGAAATAACAACGATACATATAACGAAAACGGGGAACTAAGTCCCATAATACATCAACTCCCATAGACCAAGGGTCAAGAGTCATGAGCCTCTACTGAACATGAGTGTATAAGGTTTACAAGATACCAAGTGCGGAAAGAAAAGTTAATACAAAATCAAGAGACAGTGAGAAGGAACATCGGGTCCTGCGGACTCTACAGCTGTGAGCACGTGATTTTTGCACTGAGCAACTAATTCCAAAATTAAAATAAATATGTTTTTGAGTGCAATTATTTGCTTTGTTTGAAATTAGCTATACTTTGTGTATTTGCATAAGTAGAAATTAAAAAAAAATCAGAAAATTAGGCTAGGTAATTACTTTGTTTAATTAGTTAGGTTTTAAGAAGAAAATTAGAAAAAATAGTTTTAAATAGTTTAAATTAGGGAAGAATAATAGAAAATTGCCAAAAAAAATACTAATTAATTAGAGTAAATAGGAAATTAGGTTTTATAGTTTTTCACAAAAGAAAAGAAAAAAAAAGTATAAAAGAAAATACATAAAAATTGATTAATATCAGAAAATACAGAAAATATGTATAGGTATAAATGTTTTGGGCCAGAAATAATTAAGAGCAGTGGCCCAGTCTGCTTTGGCCCGACGAATTGGCCGGTCCGACCCCTGTGAAAATCAATCCTCACCGTTCAATCAAGTTGAATCCTACGGCTTGAGGTTTTTGATCGAATCAATTAGTTAATTAAATAAGTGGTTTAATCTCAGCCGTTCATTCGAATGGATCCGACGGAAGAGACCTTGGTCTCATAGGAGCCCAAACGGCGTCGTTTTAGTAACGCTAGTGACAGCCGTTGATCTTCATCAGATCAACGGCCAGGATCACCTTAGCCTCGTCGCCTATATAAGGCTTTGGTCCGAAAATCTTGGCCATTCTTACAAGCCTCAAACCCTAGCCGCCCTGAGACCATCTCTTCTCTCCCACTTCATCCGCTTCAAAGCTTCACTGGCCATGGAGGCCACCACCCTTCACGGTGGTCGCCGGCCCCCTTGTCTCTTCTCTTTTCCTTTCCTTCTTCTTTTACCTTCTTCTCTATCAAAAGCTCCAAGAACAGACCATGTCCTTGACTTGCCGGTCACCGGAGCTACACCGGTGACTACCCAAACAATGAGAAACCATTCAAACCAATGCCAAAAGAACCCCCTTTCTCTGATCTATCCAACCATACTACCCTCACCCTTCGAATCTTGCCGGAGCTCTTCGAATATCCAAAAGAGTGTCGCCGGAAACCTAACTCCGGCGACCCCCAAACCCAAACTTGTTCAAGACCCGTTCTTTTACCCTCCCAAAACATCCCTCTGCAACTAAAAACCCCAAAAGGTCTCGTCTTTGAGCGTAAAAGAAAAACCAGAAAAAGAAAAACAAAAAAAAAAGAGAATAAGGAAAAGAAACACGGAAAGGGGTCTGAAGAGGTCCGAGTGAGAATAAGAAAAGAAAGGAGATAGGAAGCTCAGGGGACCGGCCCTGCGAGCTAAGTCCCCGACCCTTATCTGTGAACTTGTTTGCTTTTCTTTCATTTTTAATTTCAAGATTCTTTCTTCTGTGTTACATTCTTGTTCTGTTTGTTTTTATTTCCCTGCTTTGAAAGATCTAGTTTAGTGCTAGGGTTTTTATTCTCATCTCATTCATCTTCATATCTGTTCTCCTGTTTGTTTATTTTAAATCATGTTCTGTTTCTTCTGAGTTAAAAAAAGATCTATCTTTTCTTCTTCATCTTCTTGGTGTTGTGATTATTGATCTGTTAGTTTTCAACAAGCATGACTGTTCCTCTCTTTATGTTTCTTTACATGTCTAGTTTGTTTAGTCGTTGTTATTCATTAAGGTTATCTGGCTTGTTTGGAGTCTTTGTTCTGTTTCTCTATTGTGAAAACTTGACTTGGATGTCTTTCTTCTTTGACCTCTGTTAGTATTAGGCTCTTTCAATTTTGTTGATCTTCGACATCTCCTTTGCATGATTAAGTTTCGACTCTAGTCTTCTTTGTTAGCTTTTAATAGTTTGAATGATTCTTCTCCCCTGATTAGTTATAAGGTTCTTATCTGATTGTTTCTTCTTTTGTTTCACATCTTTGGCATGTTTCTCTGATAATTAGTCATAAGGTTTCTTAGCTTGCTCCTCTTTAGCTTGTTAATGATGGGATTCTGTTATTTGTCTTGTGTTGATCCCATGCTAATTTGTTCTAAGATCAGAGATTTCATATTTCCCTTTGTTATGTTAGCTGTTGAGTTATGATTCACTGCAAAAAAGCATGACCTTTGTCTTCTGTTTAAAATCAAACTCAAGTTACCGTGGCCACTCTTGTTGCCTTTGGCTTTTAATTATCCATGATAGAACTAGGCTTCTGTTTCATCTTATTCATCTTCATGATGTTTGCTTCAAATCATTGTTCTGTTAAATCATAAGAGTTACCTTGGGTTCCCTTTCCTTTTTCATCTTATAAATATTACAGTCTTTGGATCTGTTTAGCCTTTACAGTCCAGCTTTCTCCTATTGTCATGCATGCTTAGATTTAATAGTAGCTTAATTTCATTTTCTTCTCATTAAATTGCTGGTTGATCTTTCCTGTTTCTTTTTCATTGTTTCACCATGTTATTCTTTTCTCCATCTTCATCTTGATCTGTCATATGCATACATAAGGTTAGGATTAGCTGATAGCCCTATGCTTTCCATATCCTATTTTGCTTAGTATGATTCTAGGTTTAGTACTTGAAAATGGATCCTGACTACTTTGTTTTACTTATTCTGTGGTCCTTATGTCTGATTAAACCATGTTCAAACCCTTCTATGACTGTTTGTGTTAGCCTATGCTTCTGTCTGCCTATGTCATGACCCTTGGTGAATTCTGAGTTGTTCAAACTTTCATAATAACCTGAACTGGTAGTAATTAGGTGTTAATTAACCTGAATTCATACTTTGTCTCATAAAGTTGGATAATGTGAATTAATTAGCTGAAATTCAACCATATCAATTGCCTTCTCTGAGTTTTGGTTGATTATTACATTTTGTCTGATTCTCTGTGTCCTAATATGCAAATCATGTTGAGATTGATTTAGTTTTATTGGTTCTGGTTGAGTGTAAGTGTTTGATTAACACTGTTTGAGCCTTAGGTGGATTGGTTATAGCTGTTAGCATTAGGTTCCATGAAAATGGCTAGTTTTTAAATAGGATAAAACTTAAAAAAATCATAAAATAGGTTGTTAGTTAAATAATTGGCCTAAGAATGGTCAACCTTGCAAAGGGTTGACCCATTCTATAGGGCCCTAACACACAGCCCACTTTAAAAGTGGCTGGTTGTGCAAAATGGCTATGTCTGCAAATGCAGACTAGCCCAGGCTCTTTTCAGAGCCCTGAACAGCAAAGTGGCCAAACCTGTAAAGGTTTTGGGCCCAGCTGTTCAGTAATTGGCTTTAATAGCCAAAGCTAAGTCTCAACTTGAGACTGGCTAGATCATAAAGAGCTACTTTTAACAATAAAGCAGGCTAGTCCTGCAATTAGTTTAAAAATGAAATAAAAGGTCTTAATAAACTGAAAATGAAACAAAATTGGCTAAGTTTGAAATAGTTCCTTATATTAGAACTGGCCGGCCCTTAAATACCAATGCAAGGGCTGGCTATTAGTTAAATAGGTGCAAAGGATGCTGAAATTTAACCTAGGTAAGCTAGTAAATAAGCAGTGCCCTTAGGGGCACAATTGGGAATTAAAAAGGTGAAACAGTAATTAGTTTGGAACCTAAAGGGTAAGGGAGTCATTTATACCCCTGATTTCTGCACTTTTGCAGAGATTTAAGGGTATAATGGTCTCCCTAAAAAGGGAAATCTGTAAAAATCTCAAACCCCTAGGGTCACATTGGTAAAAAGCTCCTAAAAGAATCTTTAGAACCTTCCAGCACATGCTGGAAGGATATCTGGTAACTGAAATTGGGGCTAAAATGTAGATTTCATAGTTTTAGGAGGGGGAGAAGTGGGATTAATCCCATACTTTCTCCCCAAGTCTTCAGCCCTCAATATAACTATAAATATCACTAGAAAAGGGCTGAAGGGGGGGGGGGGGTTCCAACTCTCAGTAAATCTGAAAATATACTTAAGCTAAAATTCATACGAAATTTCAGAACAAAAATAGCAAGATAACAGTGGTATTTCCGGGAATTTTCGAGTGAAGATTTCAATCTGGTTCATTGCTCTTCTTTGCTTGGTCACTTGCCTGGACTGTTACTCTTTGGTTGTTGCTGGGTTATCTATCGTTTTGCTGTGATTTTTGCTTTGTGGATCCCCAATCACTGTTGCATTGGCTGTTTGGATTTTGCTGTGGTTACTACTTCTCCTCATCCCTTAGAACTCATCGGTTTCGTTTTGTTGACTCAGGTACATTTCCCTTTTCAATTTGAAGTTGTAATAGCAAGCTGTTTTGAGCTGAAAATGAAGATTTGAACCACTGCTGTTATCTTTTGGTGTTGTAATTTATTTTAGATTTGTAGTGCATTGCAGTAGATAGCAGAGAAAACACAATGAACACAAGAGATGTAATAATGGTAGTGTAAATCACTCAATCACTTAGTTAAATAGGAATACCATTAAAACCGGAGTTAATCAACTCACTTGCATGCATTAATAATAATAAGCACACTTAGTTAACTTGTTTCGTTAACCAATTTCAAAGTTTGAGTAAGTTTAAAAGATGAGGAGTAAAATTGGCTATAATAATGTTAAAACGGGTTTTAGGAATATCAAGTAAGTTTGATTCATATCAGTGTTAGTAGTAGATCACGACTGTAAATCAGTACGTAGAAACAAGCAAGTTTAAAGGGAGACTCATGAATTGGAGAATATAATAGATCATCTGCAACTGGGAAATGTGATACCGGAAATAGAAGCAAACAACAAAAATCCAGTGATAAAATCCAATGCAACTTTCACAATCATTTAGTATAGTAATAATCTGATAACATAGCAAGTAATTAGACTATAGATCTTACTTCACATAGCTAATTTGTTTATTATTGATTTCCTAGTTTAAAAACTTATTTGTTAATATATGTTAGTTCACAAAAACAGAGATAAAAGCAGTCATTTAGTTTAGTTCACTCACTAATTAGTTGTTAATATAGAATTAATATTAGTCTTCTCATACAGTTAGCTTCATAAGTTTTCAATTAGTAAATGGCTAAAAATGATCGTGTAAATTCGTTAGTAAAGATCATGATTAGAGAAAGACAGTGTATTAAGCTTTCGTGTACTTTTGATATAATTCAGAGTTAGTATTGATATTCTTGTACAGTTATTTTGCCTTTTGATTAATAAAAGAGTAGTTTAGTTTTGTTCTTCTATGTCTGATTACTGTGAGTTCATTATTTTTGTTGCTTTTATCATTTTTGCTTGGTTTGGGCCTTGTGTAACGTTGGGCCTGAACTGTCTTATGAAATCGCTTAGTCTACTAATCGAGAGTTTGAAGACATTCTGGGTTTTGAGGCTTGGGCTCGCCTTTTGCGGAATCATTTAAATGGCTGAAGAGAAGACCAGGCCCCCTTTTGAACAATAGAAATCAAATGGGCTTGGATTACTATAGTGTTAGCAATACGAATAAGAAGAAAACCAATATAGATAATCTAGTACACATAAAATAGGATTGGGCTTTAATAAATTAAATTGGGATGAGCCTCGCCCGAATAACAACGGGGCCCCCATTTAGTAATAAGATGATATAGTAGAATCGGAGAGGTTAACAGCGAATTCCATAGCCTCTCCCAAAGTTTAAAAGCCGATATAGACTATCTTAAGGCACGATTTTAATATACCTTCCTATGAATGAGTGTGCACTTGGTGCGACTCAAATCCAAATCTCGGTAAAGCTAAAATGCACCAAAAGTCATAGGCGTACTGGTTGCGGTATGACTCGAGTCGTATTTTCGCGATACCGCAAATTCCTAAAAAATAATAATATTTAACTTAAAAGCATATTATGTTGTTAAAACTTATAATTAAGTCAAACAAAAGTCAAGAACGACAGTGGAGCGACCGTGCTAAAACCACGGAATCCGGGAGTGCCTAACACCTTCTCCCGGGTTAACAGAGTTCCTTATACGGATCTCTGCTTCGCAGACATTAATACAGAGTCAAAATTCCTCGAATTCGGGATTAACCGGTGACTTGGGACACCATTGTCATTCTCAAGTGGCGACTCTGAATAATTAAATAAATTGATCCCGTTCCGACTGTCCTTTAAGTGGAAAAACTCCTTCACTGATTATTATTATATCCCTTTTCGGGGTGTTGTATTAAATAATGGCACCATTACGTTTTTACGTATGTGCATAAGAAAGGGAGGTGTGACAGCTCTGGCGACTCTGCTGGGGATCGAACCCTGAATTTCGATTTCAGGGTTTAAGAACTCGAGCTCCTTAGAACTGCCGTTTGCGTGTTTGTTTGACTTCATTATGTGATTTGAACAACATGCTATGTGCTTTATCGCTTTGTGATATTATGTGAACTGTATATATAAAACTGTGCCGAAAACCCTTCTCTCTTCTTCCCCGGGGATGTGCTTACTGGTTGAGACTCCCCTTTCTGTTAAAGTCACCTTAAATTAAGAAAACAGAGGCCGGATAAGTTACAAAGCCGATTGACTCCGCGGGTCACCGGTGCGTAGCCCCCTCCTCGATTCGAGTTGTCCGCTCGGGTACACGGTCTAGCAATCCATGAAACCGTAAGATTTTGAACATAGGTCTAGGACGATTATTTGCATCATATTTGACTTAGGGGACTCAACACAGGGGTTGGGTCCGTCTAGGACAGGTGACCCGGTATTTGGAAAAAGACCGAGCATATTATGTGTTGCATTTTTATTGTCCTTGATCGTTATGCGGACCGGCTGAAATCCCGAGAGTGGAAAAATTGTTGAAAAAGAAAAAGAGAGAGAGGAAAATAAGATTTGTAGGAAATAGGTACTTGGAAAAATTGAAAATTTGAAAAAATAGGTGAAACAAGTTTTGTTGAAATAATTGGTCAATTAATTTGACAGAACTACGCAGGTTTGATTCTCGCCATTAGGTGGGATACGTAGGCAACCCTTAAACGGGTCCAACTACACTTTTAGAAAAGGACCAAAAAAAATTTTCTTTTCAAATAATCGAGGTGATTGCTATTTTTTGGAAATGGCCGAATGTTGCGAAAGGACGCCAGAAGGCTGTTTTGGCAAAAATGGCCACTTCGAAAGTCATTTTCTTTTCTTTCCTTCAAAAATTGAAAACTTGCATTGAAAAAGATTTTTCTTTTTTCTAAATAAAATCACCTTAATAAATGTGCAGGACGAGCACGATGATGAATGAACACTTTTCCTTAAATAAAATCCCCTTGGAGCTGAGATTATTGTGGCAGGACATGGGATCCGATGGTCAAGACTGGGTCAAAAAGTACTTAAAAGGCCTTACGGGGTTACTAGACATGGTTCCTCGAGGTGATGTGGTTAGGGCGTTGGTCACGTTTTGGGATTCGGCACACAACGTATTTCATTTCCCAGATTTTGAACTTACCCCAACTTTGGAGGAGATTGCCTTCTACATTGGAAAGACTGAGGTCCCGCTGAAAGGAAAATACCCGGTATCTCCGAGGACGGTGACAGTACATCGCTTCCTCGACTCTTTGAAAATTGCCCGGAATGTTCATAATGAAGATCTGGCCAACGGGTTTTGTTCTTTAAGCTTCATCTACAGTAGGTTTGGACACGTCGGGGGTTTCAATGACCTCACCAACAAGTTGTGCTGTAAGTCCAACCGAGCAAAATAGGAGGAACACCGGAGGTTTGCATTTTTGGTGGCATTTCTCGGAGTTGTTGTATTCCCAAGGAAAGATGGACATATCAATATAAAAGTTGCCGGGGTAGCTACCACACTGATAGTACAAGATAATTGTACTCTGGCCCCAATGATTGTGGCGGACATCTACCGTGCTCTGACTGCGTGCAAAGCGGGGGCTAGCTTCTTCGAAGGGTGTAACTTGATCTTGCAAATCTGGCTAATTGAGCATCTATGCCACCATCCTTCGTTCTCGAGCTATGGTTCGGCCGAACGGACATGTTTGGAAGAGTTCAATACGAGGACAAACGAAGTAAAGTTGCCAGAGGGAGTCCAAGGTTGGATTGTGTATCTTCGATCACTAACTGACGGTCAAATCGATTGGACGTATGACCGGTTACCTCTTGACGAGGTGATATACATGCCAACGGAGGGATCGCCATTTTTGATCATGGGTTTGAAGAGTATACAACCTTATGCCCCATACAGAGCTCTGCGACAGTTGGGTCGGTGTCAAATTATTCCGAGAGATGGGGATCTCAGTGTGCAAGCTGTGGAGATTGGTCCGGACGGGCAATTCCCGGAAGCAAAAATCCGGCAAATCTGGAATGAGTGCCAAAATTTGAAGATTGATACTTGTGTGCCGAATAGGGCAAAGGGGGAGATATCACCTGGATACTCCACATGGTACCGACGAGGGGTTGAACACGAACGTCTTTCAAAGAGACCTCACTTGCAAGACCTGATAGAGCAATCCGAGGAGAATCAGAAATGGGTGGCCAAGGAAAAGGAATACAAGGCCAAAATCAGTCTGTTGGAGGATAAATTGAGAAATCTTCATTTCGAGAGTGGCTTACAAGCAGCATCCGATGAAGTGGAAAAGAAACAACTGAAGAAAGAAAATGATATGTTGAAGGCTCAAATAGCTCAAATGAAAATTGCATCCGAGACCCCAGTTCGTTCAGCCAGAGATGAAAAGTTAATTGAGATTCTCCGGCGAAAAGTAAATGACTATAGCTTCGATTTGGACATAGCCGAAAAAGAGTTAGTCAGGGCTCGGAAGCAAATGGACAAAGATGCCGAGGAAAGAGCCAAGTTGGTTCGGCAACTACAAGACAAGCACGATTTTGAAGTAGCTCAACTTAGAAAGAAAATAATTTCAGCCACGGTCAAGAGTAACAAGATTATCAAAGATCTTGAGGAGGAGAGAGAGCACTGCTACATGACTATGGCTAGATTAGAATTGGAGCTGCAACAAGTGCAAAAGGACAACCAACATACCTTGGATGCTCGCACTCAACAAATAAGCCGGTTATTGCAAGAAAAGGGGGTCATCAGAGAAAAGATTGTTCGCATCGCCCAATATATCCCCCGAAAGACTCAGCTTTGTGAAGATATGTCTCGAAGGACTTTTGTATCTGCAGTGAAGTTCTTTGTACAACAAGTCATGGCTGACCTAGATAGGCTTCAAAGGGGATTAGCATATAGGCCCGCGGCAAGGCCGAACGATGCCTCGCGGGCACTAGGTGCATTAATGTACTCTTAGGGCATGCATCATCTTTATTTTTCTTTTAAAACATCACTTTGTAATCAATGTTTTGAATTATCAATGAGAAAACAAGTGTTGTTATCAATTCTTTTGCTTTATGTCATTTCTTTTTAAAACCGCTAGGTAAATAAATAGGAACGTAATTTTGAAAATAACAATGAAAAAGAGATGAAAAGAAAAAGCAAGCAAGAAAGAAAAAAAAAGCAAGAAAAGAGAAAAAGCAAGAAAAAAGAAGAAAAAGAAAAGAAAAAGAGAAAAGAAGAGAAAAGAAAAGAAAGAAAGAAAAAGAAAGAAAAGAAAAAGAGCGGAAAAAGAGAAAAGTGATTGGCCCAAATGAGCAGCGGCTGGGATGATGCATAACGATTTGAGGAAATATGTTTGTTTTTAAAGTCGTTGCATTTTATCCATGCGCTAACAACTAACGGGTGTTGATGCTTGTGAGTTCAGATTCTCTAGGCAACTGGCATTCTGGCTACCCACCCATACAACACCAGATACAAAAAGATGACAAAGGCTGTGTCCCAAGAAATTGAGGCAACTATTGTGGATCCTGCTCACGAAGAAGAGATTGTGGATGTGGCAGGAATGAAGGAAGAAATGTACAAGCTGAGGCAGCAGATGGCCGAGATGTACCAGGCCTGGTCTAGAGGTCAACCACTACCAGCTTACCCTGCCAACCCCGCATATGTCCCTCCAGCCAATCCTAACCCTGAGCCACCAACAATGAACTCATCCTCCACCTACCCCGATTACCCTCACTATTATGCCTCCACCTCCCAGATACCACCACCCCCAACCAAGCAAGCACCACCTCACATACCACAAGTTGCTCCTGTGTATGTGGCACCTCCACCCGCCGCTATGCACAAATCCTCTAGTGAACCGATGTTTCATATCCAGGATCCTCACTACTACCCTCCAGAGCCAACTTTCAGAAAACATGAGTCTCATGCTCCGATGATAGAAACAAGTGAAGAAAGGATTGCAAAGAGTGCCGGGCAGGAAGAGATGGCCCGAAAAGTGAAAAGTCTGGAGAATGCTTTCCGCACTATGCAAGGACTAGGAGGGCAGGTTAGTGTAGCCTACAAGGACCTGTGTCTATTCCCTGAGGTGCAGCTTCCCGTGGGATTCAAGTTGCCAAAATTCGACATGTATAGCGGACACGGGGATCCGGTAGCTCATCTCAGAGGATACTGTAGCAAGATGAGAGGTGCGGGAGGAAGAGATGAGTTATTGATGGCATACTTCAGCCAAAGTCTGAGTGGTTCAGCTTTAGAATGGTATACTCGACAAGAACATACAAGGTGGTTCGTCTGGGATGACCTAGCACAAGCCTTTGCAAGTCACTTTCAGTACAACTTGGAGATCATACCCGACAAGTTATCCCTTACCAAGATGGAGAAGAAGCCAGGGGAAAGCTTTAGGGAATACGGTTTCAGATGGAGGGAGCAGGCCGCAAGAGTAGATCCACCCATGAAAGAAGGGGAGATGGTGGATTGTTTTCTACAGGCTTTGGAGCCTACATACTACGGCCATCTAGTGTCTGCGATTGGGAAGAGTTTCAACGAAGTTGTGAAAATGGGAAGTTTTGTAGAGGAGGGTTTGAAGACAAATAAAATTATGAGTTTTTCGGCCATTAAGGCCACCAATCAAGCTATACAAACTGGAAACGGGGGAGTGATGGGAAAGAAAAAGAAGGAAGAGGTAGCAACCACAGAAAGCAGGCCATGGAGCCGCAACCCACATTATAACCCACCAAGACCCTATCGCCAACACCCACCAAACCCGTCAACTCCATATAATCCACCACCACCATCTTACCCGCCAAACCCATACAACACACCAAGCCCATATAACCCACCACCACCACCATACCCACCAACAGTCTCGCATTACCACCACCCACAAGCCCAAGCCTACCCACCACCACCACCCCATGTGTGGAGAGCTCAAGCTCCACACAATGTGTACCACACCCAGAACACATACCCAACCTCTAAACCTTACCGAAACCAAAACAGGCCCAGGCCGGACTCTGATTGGAGAAACAAAGCAAGAAAAACATTCACCCCTCTCGAGGAATCATATACCAGCCTTTATCATAGGTTGAAAGAGTTGGGGATGTTAAGCCCAGTTGCACCTAAAGTTCCAAACCCACCCCCGAAAACTCTTGATCCTTCTGTTAGATGTGAATACTGTTCGGGAACATTGGGCCACGATACTGAAAAATGTTGGCAGTTGAAGAATGCCATTCAGGATCTCATTGATGAGAGGAGAATTGAAGTTCAGGCCCCAGAAGCCCCGAACATTACCTAGAATCCGTTGCCAAATCACCACGAAACACACATGATAGAATTGGTGCAGGGTGATGGCAGTCAAAAACCATCTCAGGCTGTGATGATAATAAAGTCGAGTGGCAAGGTAGAAAAGGAAGTCGTGAAAGAGAAAGTGACCGTTGAAGAACAGGCAGGAAAGCCAGTAGTGGTGGCAGGTTTGAAAGTGGTAGTGCCAGGCGCCAAGATGATTGTGACTGTGAAAGGCGCCAGTACAGAGCCAGTAATCATAAAACCAGTAGTGCAAATGCCGGTGGTGAGTACAAAGACTGTACCTTGGAACTATAACAAGGTAACAGTGGTTTATAAAGGAAAAGAGGTTTCTGGGGAAATTAACGAAACCCATGGACTCACCCGGTCTGGAAGATGCTTTGCTCCAGAGGAACTGAGAAAGATGAAAGCGGTAAAAGAGAGCCAATTGAAGAAACCAGTGTCAGAGGAGGAAGCAGAGGAATTCCTTAAGAAGATGAAGTCACAAGAGTACTCAGTGGTTGAGCAATTGAGGAAGACCCCTGCCCAGATCTCTTTGCTATCTTTGCTAATACACTCAGAAGAGCACCGGAAGGCTCTTATGAAGATTCTAAATGAGGCTCATGTTCCGGAAAAGATTTCAGTTTGCCACTTGGAAAAGATTACCAACAAAATTTTCGAGTCTAATAGGATCACATTCTCTGATAAGGAGCTGCCGGTGGAGGGAACTGAGCACAATAAGGCGCTGTACCTTACGGTAAAGAGTGAAGAGTCGGTAGTGACTAGGGTATTGATAGACAACGGATCAAGAGCTAACATTTGCCCGCTGTCGACTTTGGGAAAGCTGAACATCAGTCCGGACAGAATCCGGAAGAACAGTATAAACGTGAGAGGGTTTGACGGTGGAGGTAAAAACACGTTGGGAGATATTATTCTGGAAGTGACAATCGGTCCTGTTGATTTTACTATGGAGTTCCAGGTGCTCGACATTGCTGTGTCATATAACTTGTTGTTAGGCCGACCCTGGATTCACGCGGCCAAGGCAGTACCATCTTCTCTACACCAGATGGTCAAGTTTGAGTGGGAACAGCAAGAGATTGTAGTACATGGGGAGGAAAATGCTTGTAATGTGGTGACACCGTTTGATGATACTGATGGGGATAGAGGTCCTTGGGTCTACCAAGTGACGGATGCTATTGTGGTGAACAGAATTGCTGAGGGGGAGAAGTTGCCAATCCCTATGATGGCACCAACTGCTGTGATGGTGGCCAGAGAAATGCTGAGAAACGGATTTGCACCAGGGAAGGGATTAGGCAAAACATTGCAGGGAGTCATTCAACCAGTTCAGCTTCCGGAAAACAAAGGTACATTCGGCTTAGGGTTCAAACCCACCTTTGCCGACATCCAAAGAGCCTCAAAAGCCAAAAAGAACTGGACCTTGCCCAAACCCATACCCAAATTATCCGACACCTTCATCAGGCCTGGTACAAAATATCAGCCATCTGCTGCGACAAAGTGCATTGAGACCCAACTTGATGAAGAAATGCTGGGTTTTGAGAAGATGTTTTGGGAGGTGAATACGATTGAAGCAGGGGAAGGCACAAGCAAAATGGATGTGCAGTTTGTGGGACCTGGAATCATGTTAAATAATTGGGAAGCTACTCCTTTCCCTATCAGGAAGGAGTCTTGGTAGTTAGCTCCAAAATTTCATCATTGCTTTCCCCAAAAGTTGTTATTTTTATAGTTTTCCCATTCCCCTCATGAAAAGAAAATCACCATGTATCCCGAACTTTGTTCGTTCTTTTTATCAATGAAATGCAGTTTTCCTTTTTTCTTCACTTTTGCCTTATTTTTCTTTATTTTTCCTTTTGTACAGTTTTGCATGTGTTGATTCTGATGCCATGTCATGCGTGAAGGATTCTAGACCCAGTTCTGACAATCACGTTACTATACAAGAAATCGAGGAAGATAGCGAAATAGAATGTGAGGATGAGGAAGCCCTGGAGGAAATAAGCAAGGACATGAAACAATATGAGGAAAAACCCAAACCAAATCTAAGTGATACGGAATCTGTAAATTTGGGGAGCGAAGATGATGTCCGAGAGACAAAGATTAGTGTACATTTGGAGGCACCCCTCAGGGATGAATTGATGAGGTTGTTACATGAATTTAAGGACATCTTTGCCTGGTCCTATGATGACATGCCCGGACTTAGCACTGATTTGGTAGTACATAAGTTGCCTATCTATCCTGAATGCCGGCCGGTAAAACAAAAGTTGAGGAAATTCAAAACGGACATTAGTGTAAAGATAAAAGAAGAGGTGAACAAGCAGTTTGAGGCAAAGGTCATAAGAGTTACCAAGTACCCCACCTGGTTGGCAAATGTTGTGCCGGTCTCGAAGAAAGATGGAAAAACCAGAGTGTGTGTAGATTATAGAGACCTCAACAAAGCTAGTCCGAAGGATGACTTCCCATTGCCAAACATTCACATATTGATTGACAATTGCGCCAAGCATGAAATCGGTTCATTTGTGGACAGTTATGCTGGTTATCACCAGATCCTTATGGACGAAGAAGATGCTGAGAAAACTGCCTTCATTACACCTTGGGGAACGTACTGTTACAGAGTAATGCCGTTTGGATTGAAAAATGCCGGGGCAACTTACATGAGGGCGATGACCACAATGTTCCATGATATGATGCATCGAGAAATTGAAGTATATGTGGACGATGTCATCATAAAGTCCAGAAAACAACTTGATCATGTTAGAGATTTGAGGAAGTTTTTCCAAAGACTCCGGAGGTACAATTTAAAGCTCAATCCGGCGAAATGTGCCTTTGGAGTACCTTCAGGGAAGTTACTGGGGTTCATAGTGAGTCGGCGAGGTATTGAACTGGATCCATCAAAGATCAAGGCTATTCAAAGTCTACCTCCACCGAAGAACAAAAAGGAGGTCATGAGTTTATTAGGAAGGTTGAATTACATTAGTCGATTCATTGCTCAATTGACGTCAACGTGTGAGCCGATCTTCAAGTTGTTGAAGAAAGATGCAGCGGTGAAATGGACCAAAGATTGTCAGGAAGCCTTCGACAAGATCAAGGAATATTTGGCTAATCCTCCAGTGTTAGTTCCTCCAGAACCATGACGACCTTTGATTTTGTATCTGACAGTGCTGGATAACTCCTTCGGTTGTGTACTGGGTCAACATGATGAGATAGGCAAGAAAGAACAAGCCATATATTACCTCAACAAGAAGTTTACATCCTATGAGGTGAAATACACTCAGCTTGAAAGGACTTGTTGTGCGTTGATTTGGGTAGCTCAGAAGTTAAAGCATTATTTGTCAGCATATACCACATACTTGATATCACGACTGGATCCTCTCAAGTACATATTTCAGAAGCCTATGCCCACGGGAAGATTGGCTAAATGGCAGATTCTGCTAATAGAATTTGACATTATCTATGTGACTCGTACGACAATGAAGGCACAAGCTATTGCAGACCACTTAGCTGAGAATCCGGTAGATGATGAGTATGAACCATTGAAAACGTACTTTCCGGATGAAGAGGCAATGATTGTCGAGGAGATGGAGCAAGATGAGAGACCAGGATGGAAGATGTACTTTGACGGAGCTGTCAACAGCAAGGGCGTTGGTATCGGAGCGGTACTCATTTCAGGTACGGGTCAACACTATCCCGTCACAGCTCAGCTCTGATTTTTCTGTACCAACAACATGGCTGAATATGAGGCGTGCATCTTGGGATTAAGGATGGAAATTGACATGGGTGTTCAAGAGATTTTGGTCATGGGTGACTCGGATCTCTTGGTACACCAAATCCAAGGGGAATGGGAGACACGAGATTTGAAATTGATACCATACCGGTATTGCTTGCACGAGTTGTCTCAAAGATTCCAGTCTATAGAGTTCAAGCACATCCCAAGAATGCACAATGAGATTGCAGATGCTTTGGCCACACTGTCCTCTATGTTGCATCATCCTGACAAGACATATATAGATCCGCTCCAGATCCAAGTCCGAGATCAGAATGCTTATTGCTTCGCTGTGGAAGAAGAGTCGGATGGAGAGCCGTGGTATCATGATATTAGGGAATACTTGAAAGCTGGCAAATACCCGGAGCAAGCCACTGGAGACCAGAAGAGAGCCATCAGGCGTCTAGCCAATGGATTTTTCCTCAGTGGAGGAGTGGTATACAAAAGAACACCAGATCTGGGTTTATTGCGGTGTGTGGATGCACAACAAGCAAATGAAATCATGATTGAAGTACATGCCGGAGTATGTGGACCCCACATGAGCGGATATGTTTTAGCAAAGAAGATTTTGAGAGCTGGGTACTACAGGCTCACTATGGAGCGTGATTGTATCCGGTATGTAAAGAAATGCCATCAGTGCCAGGTACATAGGGATCTGATCCACTCCCCACCTTATGAGTTGCATACAATGTCAGCACCTTGGCCCTTTGTTGCTTGGGGCATGGATGTTATTGGCCCTATAGATCCAGCCGCTTCTAATGGGCACAGGTTCATTCTAGTTGCAATTGATTATTTCACCAAGTGGGTTGAAGCTAAGACATTCAAGGCGGTGACGAAGAAAGCGGTAGTGGATTTTGTGCATGAGAATATCATATGTCGGTTTGGAATTCCCAAGGTGATTATCACAGACAATGGAGCCAATTTAAACAGTCATCTCATGGCGGAAGTTTGTGAAAGATTTAAGAATACACACCGTAATTCCACACCTTACAGGCCAAAGGCGAATGGTGCAGTAGAAGCGGCGAACAAGAATATCAAGAAGATTCTCCGAAAAATGGTGGAGGGATCCAGGCAATGGCATGAAAAGTTACCCTTTGCTCTCATGGGTTACCGCACGACGGTACGTACTTCTATCGGAACCACACCTTATACATTGGTGTATGGAACAGAGGCTGTTATACCAGCAGAAATAGAAATACCGTCATTGCGGATCATAGCTGAAGCTGAGATAGATGACGATGAATGGGTAAAAGCCCGGTTAGAGCAGTTGAATTTGATTGATGAGAAGAGGTTGGCCGCAGTTTGCCATGGGCAGTTGTATCAACGAAGAATGGCCAAAGCATATAATAAGAAGGTACGACCTCGAAAGTTTGAAGTCGGACAACTGGTATTGAGGCGTATCTTACCGCATTGGGCCGAAGCAAAGGGCAAGTTTGCGCCAAATTGGCAAGGACCATTTGTGGTATCACGGGTGTTGTCTAATGGAGCATTGTATTTAACAGATGTTAAAGGAAAGTGCGTAGAGACTGCTATCAATTCAGATGCAGTCAAAAGATACTATGTATAATTCCTTTTCAATTACGTGTTTTGTATTTTGTTGTGATTTTGGAATTGAAATGACGAAGGCATTTTATTCTCTATCCAAACACTTTATCCGTTAATAACCCCTTTGAGCCTTAATGAATAAATTCTTTCATATCCCTCTCTCGGAATCGCTTTAGTGCAATAAGATCGAAATTGCCAAAATGAAAAATGAAATGATGGAAAAATGAAATAAAAAAAAAATGAAGTGAAAAAATGATGAAAAAAAATGATGAAAAAAAGAAGAGAAAAAGACAAAGAAATCGGGAAAAGTCAAAAAGAAATCCATCTAACTAATGAAGTTGGATGAACTACGTCTGACTTGATCCCGAAAGGGTACGTAGGCAGCCTCTCTGAGGTTCAGTCACAATAAAGAAAAAATCCAAAAAGTTCCCCACATATTGAAACTGGGGCAGAAGTTATGTTTAATAATTCCGAGAGTTGTAAATGTTTTTAACCCTCGTGAAATTTTGAGCCTTTATCTTTTCTTTCTTAACCCATCCAAAAGCCACGTTACAGTCCAAAGAAAGACCTTCTGATCGATTCCAAAGTGATAACAAATACAACGAAGGAGGAGCGAAGCATCGGATAATACCCGTGGTATAGAAAACAAAATACAAAAAGGAAAAAATGGAAAAATGAAAATGAGAGAGTCTCATCAGTGAAAACCTTAACCGGCACTGTGAGGCGATTGTGAGTTTGAGAGAAATAAAATGAGAGAGTCTCATCAGTGAAAACCTTAATCGGCACTGTGAGATGATTGTGAGGTTGAGAGAATAAATGAGAGAGTTCTATTGGTGAAAACCTTTCGAGGCACCGTAGATCGATCGTGAGGACTATCAGAAAAGAGAAAAGCAACAAAAAATAGTATCGGTTTGGGTTAGAAACAATTCGGAGACAGAATAATGATTGGAACGAACTGGGTCAGAGTTTAAATACATGGCATGGTAAGCGGAATCAGCCAGCGAATACCCAGATAAGTTCTATCATCTCTCCAAAATACCCTTACCTTTCTTTCATTTTCTGCATTTCATTGTTTACCTTTTGAGAGCTAACTACCAGCTCCTGATAGCAGAAGCTGAAACAACACTGAGTTAGAAGGAAGGAAGATGTGGGAAGGAAATAAAGAAGCTCGGCAAACACGGCCAAAGGAAAAGAAAACAAAACAAAAAAAAATTAAAAAAGAGAAAATACAAAGAGTTTGCAAGGGATAAACAGTTGAAGTTGCGCAGCATGAGAAAAGCAAAAACAAAGGAAGCAATAAAAAACGAGGACTGCAGATGCCAGTTGCCAGCAGTTTATATCTAATAAATTTCTTTTCATGCAGGAACAAATGGTCACTAATCACTTTAAAGTGAATGTGACCAATGTGGAAAAATAGAAAACACAAAAAGAGAAAGTTTGCCGAATAAGTGGAGAAATTCACAGGCAAGAGGTAATTGGTAAAAGAAAATACCAAAAAGAGGAAGGTGATATCTTTTAAAAGTCAATTCCCCAGTCCTCAGGCTGCGGGAATGCATCGCATTGCGCGTTTAAATTCTGTTAGGTGCCCACCTTCTAATACGGGAATACTTTTCTGCATTGCATTGCACGTTTAATTTCTGTTAGGTGCCCACCTTCAAATACGGGAATATTTTCTGCATCGCATTGCACGTTTAAATTCTGTTAGGTGCCCACCTTCTAATACGGGAATATTTTTCTGCATTCGCATTGCACGTTTAAATTCTGTTAGGTGCCCACCTTCTAATATGGGAATACTTTTCTGCGCATCGCATTGCACGTTTAAATTTTGTTAGGTGCCCACCTTCTAATACGAGAATACTTTTCTGCGCATCGCATTGCACGTTTAAATTCCGTTAGGTGCCCACCTTCTAATACGGGAATACTTTTCCGCATCACATTGCACGTTTAATTTCCGTTAGGTGCCCACCTTCTAATACGGGAATATTTTTCCGCATCGCATTGCACGTTTAATTTCCGTTAGGTGCCCACCTTCTAATACGGGAATATTTTTCTGCATTCGCATTGCACGTTTAAATTCTGTTAGGTACCCACCTTCTAATACGGGAATAATTTTTTTGTATTGCACATTTAATTTCTGTTAGGTGCCCACCTTCAAATACGGGAATATTTTCTGCATCGCATTGCATGTTTAAATTCTGTTAGGTGCCCACCTTCTAATACGGGAATATTTTCTGCATCGCATTGCACGTTTAATTTCTGTTAGGTGCCCACCTTCTAATACGGGAATATTTTTCTGCATCGCATTGCACGTTTAAATTCTGTTAGGTGCCCACCTTCTAATACGGGAATATTTTTCTGCATTCGCATTGCACGTTTAAATTATGTTAGGTGCCCACCTTCTAATACGGGAATACTTTTCTGCATCGCATTGCACGTTTAATTTCTATTAGGTGCCCACCTTCTAATACGGGAATATTTTTTGCATTCGCATTGCACGTTTAATTTCAGTTAGGCGCCCACCTTCTAATACGGGAATACTTTTCTGCATCGCATTGCATGTTTAATTTCTATTAGGTGCCCACCTTCTAATACGGGAATATTTTTTGCATTTGCATTGCACGTTTAATTTCAGTTAGGCGCCCACCTTCAAATACGGAAATACATTTCTGCACATCATGGTTTATATAATTAAAAGCCCACACTGGGGCAGAAAAGAAAAAGGGGTAGTCTGTTGTTTTGTTTTGAGCAGGTTCAGCTCGAGATCGAGGAATACTAGTGAAAATCAACAAAAAGAAAAGTCAACAAGAAAAGAAAATCAACAAAAAAGGAGAGTCAACAAGAAAAGAAAATCAACAAAAAGAGAGTCAGCATCAAAGAAAATCAACAAAAAAGAAAGAGATTCTGCATCACCAGAAAGGGAAGAAGAGCAAAGCTAGATTAGGAACAATTGTAATCGTAGGATCATAGCTTAGAATAACTTCTTCATTTTACATTTTCCCTCCCCCGGTGTAATAAGGAGTAAGTCAGCAGGTCTCAACAGTGTCAATGCAACAGTGAGTCTGGTAGCTTTAAAACTGCCAGACCTTCCCGAACTACACTGACATGATTCCTGTTTAGCCCATGATATGTAGGCAACCTCTAAAGCAGGGTGTGGTCAAAGGTTTTCAAAAATGCTTTCACGGAATGTGCCGATATGCAAAAATCTCTCATTACTGCTCACTTGTCTTTGCACTGAAACTCTTCGTGTTCCCGAGCAAAGAGGGGCAGCTGTGAGCACGTGATTTTTGCACTGAGCAACTAATTCCAAAATTAAAATAAATATGTTTTTGAGTGCAATTATTTGCTTTGTTTGAAATTAGCTATACTTTGTGTATTTGCATAAGTAGAAATTAAAAAAAAAATCAGAAAAATTAGGCTAGGTAATTACTTTGTTTAATTAGTTAGGTTTTAAGAAGAAAATTAGAAAAAATAGTTTTAAATAGTTTAAATTAGGGAAGAATAATAGAAAATTGCCAAAAAAAATACTAATTAATTAGAGTAAATAGAAAATTAGGTTTTATAGTTTTTCACAAAAGAAAAGAAAAAAAAAGTATAAAAGAAAATACATAAAAATTGATTAATATCAGAAAATACAGAAAATATGTATAGGTATAATTGTTTTGGGCCAGAAATAATTAAGAGCAGTGGCCTCTCTTTATGTTTCTTTACATGTCTAGTTTGTTTAGTCGTTGTTATTCATTAAGGTTATCTGGCTTGTTTGGAGTCTTTGTTCTGTTTCTCTATTGTGAAAACTTGACTTGGATGTCTTTCTTCTTTGACCTCTGTTAGTATTAGGCTCTTTCAATTTTGTTGATCTTCGACATCTCCTTTGCATGATTAAGTTTCGACTCTAGTCTTCTTTGTTAGCTTTTAATAGTTTGAATGATTCTTCTCCCCTGATTAGTTATAAGGTTCTTATCTGATTGTTTCTTCTTTTGTTTCACATCTTTGGCATGTTTCTCTGATAATTAGTCATAAGGTTTCTTAGCTTGCTCCTCTTTAGCTTGTTAATGATGGGATTCTGTTATTTGTCTTGTGTTGATCCCATGCTAATTTGTTCTAAGATCAGAGATTTCATATTTCCCTTTGTTATGTTAGCTGTTGAGTTATGATTCACTGCAAAAAAGCATGACCTTTGTCTTCTGTTTAAAATCAAACTCAAGTTACCGTGGCCACTCTTGTTGCCTTTGGCTTTTAATTATCCATGATAGAACTAGGCTTCTGTTTCATCTTATTCATCTTCATGATGTTTGCTTCAAATCATTGTTCTGTTAAATCATAAGAGTTACCTTGGGTTCCCTTTCCTTTTTCATCTTATAAATATTACAGTCTTTGGATCTGTTTAGCCTTTACAGTCCAGCTTTCTCCTATTGTCATGCATGCTTAGATTTAATAGTAGCTTAATTTCATTTTCTTCTCATTAAATTGCTGATTGATCTTTCCTGTTTCTTTTTCATTGTTTCACCATGTTATTCTTTTCTTCATCTTCATCTTGATCTATCATATGCATACATAAGGTTAGGATTAGCTGATAGCCCTATGCTTTCCATATCCTATTTTGCTTAGTATGATTCTAGGTTTAGTACTTGAAAATGGATCCTGGCTACTTTGTTTTACTTATTCTGTGGTCCTTATGTCTGATTAAGCCATGTTCAAACCCTTCTATGACTGTTTGTGTTAGCCTATGCTTCTGTCTGCCTATGTCATGACCCTTGGTGAATTCTGAGTTGTTCAAACTTTCATAATAACCTGAACTGGTAGTAATTAGGTCTTAATTAACATGAATTCATACTTTGTCTCATAAAGTTGGATAATGTGAATTAATTAGCTGAAATTCAACTATATCAATTGCCTTCTCTGAGTTTTGGTTGATTATTACATTTTGTCTGATTCTATGTGTCCTAATATGCAAATCATGTTGAGATTGATTTAGTTTTATTGGTTCTGGTTGAGTGTAAGTGTTTGATTAACACTGTTTGAGCCTTAGGTGGATTGGTTATAGTTGTTAGCATTAGGTTCCATGAAAATGGCTAGTTTTTAAATAGGATAAAACTTAAAAAAATCATAAAATAGGCTGTTAGTTAAATAATTGGCCTAAGAATGGTCAACCTTGCAAAGGGTTGACCCATTCTATAAGCCCTAACACACAGCTCACTGTTAAAAGTGGTTGGTTGTGCAAAAGGGGCTATGTCTGCAAATGCAGACTAGCCCAGGCTCTATATTGAGCCCTGAACAGCAAAGTGGCCAAACCCGTAAAGGTTTTGGGCCCAGCTGTTCAGTATATGGCTTTAATAGCCCAAGCTAAGTCTCAACCTGAGACTGGCTAGTTCTTAAATAGGTAAACATAATAATAAAGCAGGCTATGCCTGCAATTAGCTTAAATTTGAAATAAAAGGTCTTAATAAACTGAAAATGAAACAAAATTGGCTAAGTTTGAAATAGTTCCTTATATTAGAACTGGCCAACCCTTAAACACCAATGCAAGGGCTGGCTATTAGTTAAATAGGTGCAAAGGATGCTGAAATTTAACCTAGGTAAGCTAGTAAATAAGCAGTGCCCTTAGGGGCACAATTGGGAATTAAAAAGGTGAAACAGTAATTAGTTTGGAACCTAAAGGGTAAGGGAGTCAATTATACCCCTAATTTCTGCAATTTTGCAGAGATTGAAGGGTATAATGGTCTCCCTAAAAAGGGAAATCTGTAAAAATCTCAAACCCCTAGGGTCACATTGGTAAAAAGCTCCTAAAAAGAATCTTTAGAACCTTCCAGCACATGCTGGAAGGATATCTGGAAACTGAAATTGGGGCTAAAATGTAGATTTCATAGTTTTAGGAGGGGGAGAAGTGGGATTAATCCCATACTTTCTCCCCAAGTCTTCAGCCCTCAATACAACTATAAATATCACTAGAAAAGGGCTGAAGGGGGGGGGGGGGGTTCCAACTCTCAGTAAATCTGAAAATATACTTAAGCTAAAATTCATACGAAATTTCAGAACAAAAATAGCAAGATAACAGTGGTATTTCCGGGAATTTTCGAGTGAAGATTTCAATCTGGTTCATTGCTCTTCTTTGCTTGGTCACTTGCCTGGACTGTTACTCTTTGGTTGTTGCTGGGTTATCTATCGTTTTGCTGTGATTTTTGCTTTGTGGATCTCCAATCACTGTTGCATTGGCTGTTTGGATTTTGCTGTGGTTACTACTTCTCCTCATCCCTTAGAACTCATCGGTTTCGTTTTGTTGACTCAGGTACATTTCCCTTTTCAATTTGAAGTTGTAATAGCAAGCTGTTTTGAGCTGAAAATGAAGATTTGAACCACTGCTGTTATCTTTTGGTGTTGTAATTTATTTTAGATTTGTAGTGCATTGCAGTAGATAGCAAAGAAAACACAATGAACACAAGAGATGTAATAATGGTAGTGTAAATCACTCAATCACTTAGTTAAATAGGAATACCATTAAAACCGGAGTTAATCAACTCACTTGCATGCATTAATAATAATAAGCACACTTAGTTAACTTGTTTTGTTAACCAATTTCAAAGTTTGAGTAAGTTTAAAAGATGAGGAGTAAAATTGGGTATAATAATGTTAAAACGGGTTTTAGGAATATCAAGTAAGTTTGATTCATATCAGTGTTAGTAGTAGATCACGACTGTAAATCAGTACGTAGAAACAAGCAAGTTTAAAGGGAGACTCATGAATTGGAGAATATAATAGATCATCTGCAACTGGGAAATGTGATACCGGAAATAGAAGCAAACAGCAAAAATCCAGTGATAAAATCCAATGCAACTTTCACAATCATTTAGTATAGTAATAATCTGATAACATAGCAAGTAATTAGACTATAGATCTTACTTCACATAGCTAATTTGTTTATTATTGATTTCCTAGTTTAAAAACTTATTTGTTAATATATGTTAGTTCACAAAAACAGAGATAAAAGCAGTCATTTAGTTTAGTTCACTCATTAATTAGTTGTTAATATAGAATTAATATTAGTCTTCTCATACAGTTAGCTTCATAAGTTTTCAATTAGTAAATGGCTAAAAATGATCGTGTAAATTCGTTAGTAAAGATCAAGATCAGAGAAAGACAGTGTATTAAGCTTTCGTGTACTTTTGATATAATTCAGAGTTAGTATTGATATTCTTGTACAGTTGTTTTGCCTTTTGATTAATAAAAGAGTAGTTTAGTTTTGTTCTTCTATGTCTGATTACTGTGAGTTCATTATTTTTGTTGCTTTTATCATTTTTGCTTGGTTTAGGCCTTGTGTAACGTTGGGCCTGAACTGTCTTATGAAATCGCTTAGTCTACTAATCGAGAGTTTGAAGACATTCTGGGTTTTGAGGCTTGGGCTCGCCTTTTGCGGAATCATTTAAATGGCTGAAGAGAAGACCAGGCCCCCTTTTGAACAATAGAAATCAAATGGGCTTGGATTACTATAGTGTTAGCAATACGAATAAGAAGAAAACCAATATAGATAATCTAGTACACATAAAGTAGGATTGGGCTTTAATAAATTAAATTGGGATGAGCCTCGCCCGAATAACAACGGGGCCCCCATTTAGTAATAAGATGATATAGTAGAATCGGAGAGGTTAACAGCGAATTCCATAGCCTCTCCCAAAGTTTGAAAGCCGATATAGACTATCTTAAGGCACGATTTTAATATACCTTCCTATGAATGAGTGTGCACTTGGTGCGACTCAAATCCAAATCTCGGTAAAGCTAAAATGCACCAAAAGTCATAGGCGTACTGGTTGCGGTATGACTCGAGGCATATTTTCGCGATACCGCAAATTCCTAAAAAATAATAATATTTAACTTAAAAGCATATTATGTTGTTAAAACTTATAATTAAGTCAAACAAAAGTCAAGAACGACAGTGGAGCGACCGTGCTAAAACCACGGGATCCGGGAGTGCCTAACACCTTCTCCTGGGTTAACAGAGTTCCTTATCCGGATCTCTGCTTCGCAGACATTAATACAGAGTCAAAATTCCTCGGATTCGGGATTAACCGGTGACTTGGGACACCATTGTCATTCTCAAGTGGCGACTCTGAATAATTAAATAAATTGATCCCGTTCCGACTGTCCTTTAAGTGGAAAAACTCCTTCACTGATTATTATTATATCCCTTCTCGGGGTGTTGTATTAAACAATGGCACCATTACGTTTTTAATATGTGCATAAGAAAGGGAGGTGTGACAGCAGCTACCTCGAATATCCACAAATGTCGCCTCGCACAGCTACTGGATCACTGCTGAGAGGTACCTGGATCTGCACACAAGGTGCAGGAGTAAAATGAGTACTGCCAGACTCAGTGGTAATAAACAAGGGTAAGACAGAGCAGATAAGAAATCCGCAATAAAGCACTATGTAAAGCTGTAATCAAATACCCTGTCACAGAATCAATATCAACTGTACCTGTACCAACAAGTACCAGCAAAACAGTATAACAACTAGCAGATGTAGCTAAATGCAATGCAATGCATGATATGACCGCTACGGCGCGTAGCTCGATCCAATTTGGGTACCCGTGCTCACTGTGGGGGTTCAGACTCTGGAGGGGCTCCTACAGCCCAAGCACAATATTACTGCGGCGTGCAGTCCGATCCAACATATATACTGCTGCGGCGCGCAGCCCGATCCACTACCAGTCAGCTAATATGCAAATACAGCCTCGCAGGCTCAAAAGTAGTTTTGAAAACCTTTTTATCATTTTTTAGTTGTTAAACAGTAATACCAAGTTCCAGAGATTGGAAATAGCATGATAACAGAAATAGCTACGGATCGGTAGTAACTAACATGTCAATATGATAAGACAATGATAACGATCCTCGCGGGATCCAATAACTGGCTCACGGCCCACAAGTATACTCAACCGTCCCCGATAGACTCTAACACTGATATAAAAGCATGAATTATGTAATTACAACATAACGGGGTGGTAATTCCCGTGACGACGGGCCGGGTCGTCACAAGTATCAACAAGTCGGACTAAGCCATAGTCCCCAATCACAATCGACCCCGCACTCACAAGAGAGTACGTGTCTCGCCGCTATACAACGTCACAAAGTGGTATACCGGGGTTTCGAATCCGCTGGTCATCACCCACATCTATTACTCACCTCAATACGGCGCGACGACTACTCCGCAATGCTCTTGCCACGAGAATCAAGCTCCGCACGCGTAGAATCTGATCAAATACAGTAGAAACACAACAAATTAGGCCAATGGGACGACACCCAATCAAAACAACTCAATTTACATCAAAATTCCCAAAGTTGTCAAAGCCCGACTTTCGGTACGCTTGTCGAAAAATTGCAAAAGTCACATATTCGGAACCCTCATCTCGATACGAGTCTAAGCATATCAATTTTACCAAATTCGGACTCCATTTGCCCATTCAAAACCTTGATTTTCTAAAGTTCAAGCCTAGGGCTAAATCTTCCATGAATCACCCCAAATTCCTCCATTTTCATGATATAATTGCATAATATTATCAATACTAATCATAGTTTAAGTCCATAGTTGATTACCTGATGATTTCCCTTGAGTTTCTCTTCAAAATCGCCCAAATCGCCTCTAAAGCCGAGACCCAAATGTGTGAAATGTTTCTGAAATTTTCTAAATTCTGATACACTTAACTCACTGCGATTTTCGCTTCTGCGGGCCATTTTCCGCCCCTGCGGAACCGCTTCTGCGACCAATTGGTCGCTTCTGTGAACCCAGGCCTATTTGGCCAATCCCGCTCCTGCGATCCATGGACCGCCCCTGCGCGTCCGCTTCTGCGGAAATTCTCTCGCTCCTGCGGGTTTTCCCGCTTCTACGACTAGGCGTCCGCCTCTGCGGACTCGCCTAAGCGGCTACCCTTCCGCTTCTGCGGTCCTTCACCTCATGGCCCCGGGCCGCTTCTGCGGCTCACCTTCCGCTCCAGCGGTGCCGCCCATGCAGGCCCAGCTCCGCTTCCACGATCAACAGCGCTTCTGCGCTCCAGTATCCGCTTCTGCGGACTCGCTCCTGCGCCCCCATTTCCGCAGGAGCGAAAACAACAGAACCAGAAACCCCAAACCCGCAATTTTCCACATTTTCTCCCGTTTAACCGTCTGAAAACACCCCGAGGCCCCCCGGACCTCATCCAAACACACCAACACATCTTAATACCTTATTCGAACTTGCTCCGATCCTCAAAACACGTCTAATAACATCAAAACCCATGATTCACATCGAATTCAAGCCTAAATTCCTTAAAACATTCCGAATTACACAATCAATCAAAAACCCGACTAAACAACGTCCGAATGACCTGAAATTTTGCAGGCACATCCAAAATCACCTAACGGAGCTACTGCAACTGTCGGAATTCCATTCCAACTCCCGGATCAAAATCTCACCTACCGTTCGGATTTTGCCAAAATTCAACCTTAGCCAATTCAAGCCTATTTCTACACCGGACCTCCAAATTCAATTCCGGTCGCTCCCCTACGTCACAAATCACCTCCCGGAACTAACTGAATCATCAGAATCCGATTCCGAGCCCTCTAACCAAATAGTCAACTCTGAGTTGACTTTCCTTATTCAAGTTTCTTTCAACAAAGGCTATATGCCTCATTTTCAATCCAATTCACTCCTAACTCACCCGATAGACTTTAACACCGATATAAAAGCATAAAACATACAATTTCAACATAACGGGGTGGTAATTCCCGTGACGACGGGCCGGGTCGTCACATTCTCCCCCTCTTAAGCAAACGCTCATCCTCGAGCGGGTCAAGAAACATACCTGAAGTCTCAAACAAGTGAGGATATCTGCTCCGCATCTCCCGCTCGATCTCCCAAGTGGCCTCCTCCACGGGTCGACCTCTCCACTGAACCTTAACCGATGCAATCTCCTTAGACCTCAATTTTCTCACCTGACGTCCCAAAATGGCAATAGGCTCCACATCATAGGATAGATCACCATCAAGCTCAATGGTACTGAAGTCTAATACATGAGACAGATCTCCAATGTACTTCCGGAGCATAGACACATGGAATACTGGATGGACGCTGGATAAGTTGGGCGGCAAGGCCAACTCATATGCCACCTCTCCAACTCTCTTAAGTATCTCAAAAGGACCAATGTACCTAGGACTCAACTTTCCTTTCTTCCCAAACCTCATGACACCCTTCATAGGTGAAACCTTCAACAATACTCTGGTCACCAACCATGAAAGACAACTCTCGAACTCTACGGTCCGCATAACTCTTCCGACGAGACTGTGCTGTACGAAGCCTCTCCTGGATCAACTTTGCTCTATCCAGAGCATCCTGGACTAACTCAGTCCCTATCAATCTAACCTCACCAGGCTCAAACCATCCCACGGGGGATCTACACCGCCTGCCATACAATGCCTCATACGGGGCCATCCGAATACTCGACTGATAACTGTTGTTGTAGGCAAACTCAGCAAGTGGTAGGAACTCATCCCACGAACCACCAAAGTCAATCACACATGCTCGCAACATATCCTCCAGAATCTGAATAGTACGCTCAGACTGTCCGTCTGTCTGGGGGTGAAATGCTGTACTCAACTCAACCCGTGTACCCATCTCTCGCTGAAATGCTCTCCAAAACTGAGAAGTGAACTGAGTACCCCTGTCGGATATGATAGACACTGGGACTCCATGCAACCGAACAATCTCTCGAATAAAGATCGCTGCCAACCGCTCCGATGAGTAGGTAGTACTAACTGGAATGAAGTGAGCCGACTTGGTCAGCCTATCCACAATCACCCATACAGAATCAAACTTCCTCGCTGTCCGAGGGAGTCCAGTAACAAAGTCCATAGTGATCCTCTCCCATTTCCACTCGGGAATAACAATGCGCTGAAATACACCGCCGGGCCTCTGATGCTCGTACTTAACCTGCTGACAGTTGAGGCACCGTGCTACATGTCTGACAATGTCCATTTTCATCTTTCTCCACCAATAGTGCTGTTTCAAATCTTGATACATCTTAGCGGCTCCTGGATGGATAGAATACCACGAGCTATGGGCCTCCTCCAGAATCAACTCACGAAGGCCATCAACATTGGGCACACATATCCGGCCCTGCATCCTTAATACACCATCACTATCAATGGTGACATCTCTGACATCATCGTGCTGAACTCTGTCCTTAAGGACAACCAAATGTGGATCATCATACTGGCGCTCACGAATACGATCATATAGAGATGACCGAGATACAACACAAGCCAATACCCGTCCGGGCTCCGAAATATCTAACCTCACTAGCCGATTGGCTAGCACCTGAACATCATAAGCAAATGGTCTCTCCTCGGCTGGAATATATGCCAAGCTCCCCATACTGACCGCCTTCCGGCTCAAAGCATCGGCCACCACATTGGCCTTTCCCGGATGATATAATATAGTAATGTCATAATCCTTCAGCAACTCAAGCCATCTCCGCTGTCTCAAATTAAGGTCTTTCTGTTTGAACAAGTGCTGGAGACTACGATGGTCGGTATACACCTCACAAGACACACCGTACAAATAGTGCCTCCAAATCTTCAATGCATGAACAATGGCGGCTAGCTCCAAATCATGAACATGATAGTTCTCCTCATGTGGCTTCAACTACCGAGAAGCATAAGCAATTACCTTACCTTCCCGCATCAACACACAACCTATCCCCACTCTCGAGGCATCACAGTAAACAGTATATGAACCGGAAGCTGATGGCAATACTAACACTGGAGCTGTGGTCAAAACTGTCTTGAGCTTCTGAAAGCTCTCCTCGCACTTATCCGACCACACGAATGGTGCACCCTTCTGGGTCAATTTAGTCAATGAAGAAGCAATGGATGAAAATCCCTGAACAAACCGGCGATAATACCCCGCCAAGCCAAGAAAACTCCTGATCTCTGTAGCTGAGGTCGGTCTAGGCCAACTCTGCACCGCCTCTATCTTTTTTTGATCAACCTGAATACCATCACGAGACACCACATGTCCTAGAAATGCTACGGACTCGAGCCAAAACTCACACTTGGAGAATTTAGCATATAGCTTCTCCTCCCTCAATCTCTGCAACACAATACTCAAATGCTGAGCATGCTCCTCCTGACTACGGGAGTAGACTAGAATGTCATCAATGAACACAATCACAAATGAATCCAAATAAGGCTTGAACACACTGTTCATCAGATGCATAAATGCTGCTGGGGCGTTGGTCAACCCAAACGACATCACAAGAAACTCATAGTGACCATATCGGGTCCTGAATGCAGTCTTCATAATATCCGAGTCCCCGATCTTCAGCTGATGATAGCCCGAACGAAGATCGATCTTAGAAAACACCCTCGCACCCTGTAACTGATCAAACAAATCATCTATGCGCGGTAGAGGGTACTTGTTCTTCACTATCACTTTGTTCAATTGCCTATAATCAATACACATTCGCATGGAACCATCTTTATTTTTAACAAATAATACCGGCGCACCCCACGGGGACACACTAGGGCGGATGAAACCCTTATCCAGAAGCTCCTGAAGTTGCTCTTTTAGTTCTTTCAACTCAGTTGGTGCCATCCGGTAAGGAGGAATGGATATGGGCTGAGTGCCCGGAACCAAGTCAATGCCAAAATCAATATCCCTGTCCGGCGGCATGCCCGGCAGGTCTGAGGGGAATACATCTGGGAAGTCCCTCACAACAAGGTACAGAATCAATGCTAGGAGACTCAGCTCCCACATCTCTCACAAAAGCTAAGTACAATAAACACCCTTTTTCAGCCATCTTCTGAGCTTTTAAGAACGAAATAACACGGCTAGGGACGAAATTGGTCGAACCCCGCCACTCAATATGAGAAATACCAGGAATGGCCAACGTAACTGTCTTAGCATGACAGTCCAATATAGCATGGTACGGAGACAACCAGTCCATACCCAATATAACATCAAAGTCCACCATACCCAATAATAACAAATCTGCCTGGGTCTCCAGACCCCCAATAGATATAACACAGGATCTATAGACATGATCCACAACGATCGTATCACCCACGGGGGTGGATACATGAACAGGTAAGTCAAGACTACCACGAGTCGCACCCAAATGATGCGCAAAATAAGAGGACACGTATGAATATGTGGACCCTAGATCAAATAGAGCAGAGGCATCTCTGTGACAGACAGAAATGATACCTGTAATCACTGCATCAGAGGCAACTGCATCACGCCTGTCAGGAAGTGCATAGAACCGTGCTTGGCCTCCACCAGATCTCTCCTCGCCCCTGGGGCGACCACGAGAAGACTGACCTCCACCTCTACTAGACTGAGATGGTGCTGAAGATGAGGGCTGGTCCCTCTGCTGAGTCTTGTCCTTACGGAGTCGAGGGCACTGTCTCCTCATGTGGCCAAACTCACCACACTCATAACATGCACCTGGTGCTCGAGAAGGGGACTGAAGGGAACCCCTCGCCGCAGAAGAACCCTAGGCTGAAGAAGTAGGTGCTTCACCTCTGGGCTGGGAGGGCACTAAGTGATGACTGACCCTGCTGAAACCCCCGTCGACCACGACCATAAGAACCTCCGCTCTGCTCTGGGCGGCCTGAATGAGAAGGTCTAGATGAGCGACCTCTGCTCTGCTGGGAATGCTCTCTAGATGGAGCACCACCGAAACTGCCAGAACCACGAGGCCTCTTGGCCTCCCGCTCCTCTCTCTCTCGGCGACGATCCGCCTCAATGGAGCGTGCCATATCAACAACCTGCTCAAACGATGATGACAAAACTCTCTCTCTGGTCATAAGAATGCGGATAGAGTAATTGAGGCCATCAATGAACCTCCTGATCCTCTCCCTATCATTAGGGATCATCCATGTGGCATGCCTAGCCAACCGTGTGAATCCGAGCTCATACTGGGTCACAGACATGTCGCCCTGAACCAACCACTCGAACTAGCAACGTAGCTCCTCGCGACGAGACTGTGGTACATATTTCTCTAGAAAGAGAGTAGAGAACTACTGCCATATGAGAGGTGCTTCTCCTGCAGGCCTACGCCTCTCAAAATCTTCCCACCAATCAAATGCGGTACTAGTAAACTGAAAGGTAGTAAATGAAACTCCGCCGGACTCAAGAATACCAGCTGTCCACAACATCCTCTGGACACTTGTCCAAGAAACCCCGGGCATCCTCGCCCTCAACGCCACCGAAATGGGGTGGCCGAAGTCTACCAAATCTCTCAAGACGACGCCGCTCGTCGTCGGGCATAACTCGAACCATATGCTCCGGAGCCGGAGCTGTGGTGCAGTCGGAGGAATAACCGGTGCAACCACCTAGCGGGGACCGCCTATGGCGTCCGAAGTCCCCGAACAACCGGGTCAGGTGTGCGAGCTGCAGGGGTCTGCTGACTACCCCCTGTCTGAGATGTCGCTGCAGTGGCAGTAGCTGAAACTACCTGAGCCAAACCGGAACACACCGATAATATCGGAGCAAGAGTCTCCTGAAGACCAGGAATAGCAATAGATACAGTCTGGCCCTGAACTGGGGCTGCTGGAGCATCAACCACTGGGGGCTGCTCCTGAACTGGTACAATAGGCGGGTCAGCTGGCACTGCCTCAGCCGCCCTACCTCTACCTCTAGCACGACCGCGCCCGCGGCCTCTAACAGGTGGCAATGGAGGTCGTCCACCTCTTCCTGATGCTCGCGTTCTCGCCATCTGCGAGAGAATAGAACATAGAAGTTCAGTTCTCAAAACAACAAGATCGCACGACAGAGTTCAAGAAAGTGGAGTGTTTCCTAAAGGTTCGCAGCCTCCCGAGGATAAGTACAGGCGTCCCCGTACCGATCCACAAGACTCTACTAACCGGCTCAAGACTCACGAGGCCTAGTAAACCTAGGCTCTGATACCAACTTGTCACGACCCCAAATCCGGTCGTGATGGCGCCCAGCACATTGCTAAGCCAGCCTGATCAATCAATATCAACCACGGAGCTAGAAGCTTTCTTTAGCCCATTTAAGCATATTAATTCACGAAATAACAGCGATACATATAACAAAAACGGGGAACTAAGTCCCATAATACATCAACTCCCATAGACCAAGGGTCAAGAGTCATGAGCCTCTACTGAACATGAGTGTATAAGGTTTACAAGATACCAAGTGCGAAAAGAAAAGTTAATACAAAATCAAGAGACAGTGAGAAGGAACATCGGGTCCTGCGGACTCTGCAGCTACCTCGAATATCCACAAATGTCGCCTCGCACAGCTACTGGATCACTGCTGAGAGGTACCTGGATCTGCACACAAGGTGCAGGGAGTAAAATGAGTACTGCCAGACTCAGTGGTAATAAACAAGGGTAAGACAACGCAGATAAGAAATCCGCAATAAAGCACTATGTAAAGCTGAAATCAAATACCCTGTCACAGAATCAATATCAACTGAACCTGTACCAACACGTACCAGCAAAACAGTATAACAGCTATCAGATGTAGCTAAATGCAATGCAATGCATGATATGACCGCTACGACGCGTAGCCCGATCCAATTTGGGTACCCGTGCTCACCGTGGGGGTTCAGACTCCAGAGGGGCTCCTACAGCCCAAGCACAATATTACTGCGGCGTGCAGTCCGCAGTCCGATCCAACATATATATATACTGCTGCGGCGCGCAGCCCGATCCACCAGTCAGCTAATATGCAAATACAGCCTCGCAGGCTCAAAAGTAGTTTGAAAACCCTTTTTATCGGTTTTCAGTTGGAAAACAGTAATACCAAGTTCCAGAGATTGGAAATAGCATGATAACAGAAATAGCTACGGACTGGTAGTAACTAACATGTCAATATGATAAGACAATGATAACGATCCTCACGGGATCCAATAACTGGCTCACGGCCCACAAGTATACTCAACCGCCCAAGAAGGGGGTTCCTCGACTCAAGAGTAGCCAATATGTCAGTATATAGTACGCAACCATCCGAGAAGGAGGTTCGACGGCTCAAGAATAGTCAATGTCATAACACAGTATCAACAAGTCGGACTAAGCCATAGTCCCCAATCACAATCGACCCCGCACTCACAAAAGAGTACGTGTCTCGCCGCTATACAACGTCACAAAGTGGTATACCGGGGTTTCGAACCCGCTGGTCATCACCCACATCTATTACTCACCTCAATACGGCGCGACGACTACTCCGCAATGCTCTTGCCACGAGAATCAAGCTCCGCACGCATAGAATCTGATCAAGTACAGTAGAAACACAACAAATTAGGCCAATGGGATGACACCCAATCAAAAATAATTCAATTTACATCAAAATTCCCAAAGTTGTCAAAGCCCGACTTTCGGTACGCTTGTTGAAAAATTACAAAAGTCATATATTCGGAACCCTCATCTCGATACGAGTCTAAGCATATCAATTTTACCAAATTCGGACTCCATTTGCCCATTCAAAACCTTGATTTTCTAAAGTTCAAGCCTATGGTTAAATCTTCCATGAATCACCCCAAATTCCTCCATTTTCATGATATAATTGAATAATATTATCAATACTAATCATAGTTTAAGTCCATAGTTGATTACCTGATGATTTCCTTGAGTTTCTCTTCAAAATCGCCCAAATCGCCTCTAAAGCCGAGACCCAAATGTGTGAAATGTTTCTGAAATTTTCTAACTTCTTATACACTTAACTCACTGCGATTTTCGCTTCTGCGGGCCATTTTCCGCCCCTGCGGAACCGCTTCTGCGACCAATTGGTCGCTTCTGCGAACCCAGGCCTATTTGGCCAATCGCGCTCCTGCGATCCATGGACCGCCCCTACGACTAGGCGTCCGCCTCTGCGGACTCGCCTAAGCGGCTACCCTTTCGCTTCTGCGGTCCTTCACCTCATGGCCCTGGGCCTCTTCTGCGGCTCACCTTCCGCTCCAGCGGTGCCGCCCCTGCGGGCCCAGCTCCGCTTCCGCGATCAATAGCGCTTCTGCACTCCAGTATCCGCTTCTGCAGACTCGCTCCTGCGCCCCATTTCCGCAGGAGCGAAAACAACAGAACCAGAACCCCAAACCTGCAATTTTCCACATTTTCTCCCGTTTAACCATCCGAAAACACCCCGAGGCCCCGGGACCTCATCCAAACACACCAACACATCTTAATACCTTATTCGAACTTGCTCCGATCCTCAAAACACGTCTAATAACATCAAAACCCATGATTCACATCGAATTCAAGCCTAAATTCCTTAAAACATTCCGAATTACACAATCAATCAAAAACCCGACTAAACAACGTCCGAATGATCTAAAATTTTGCAGGCACATCCAAAATCACCTAACGGAGCTACTGCAACTGTCGGAATTCCATTCCGACTCCCGGATCAAAATCTCACCTACCGTTCGGATTTCGCCAAAATTCAACCTTAGCCAATTCAAGCTTATTTCTACACCGGACCTCCAAATTCAATTCCGATTGCTCCCCTACGTCACAAATCACCTCCCGGAACTAACCGAATCATAAGAATCCGATTCCGAGACCTCTAACCAAATAGTCAACTCCGGGTTGACTTTCCTTATTCAAGTTTCTTTCAAAAAGGCTATATGCCTCATTTCCAATCCAAATCACTCCTAACTCACCCGATAGACTTTAACACCGATATAAAAGCATAAAACATACAATTTCAACATAACAGGGTGGTAATTCCCGGACGACGGGCCGGGTCGTCACATCATCCCCAGCAGGTAAGTAAACAATTCCAAAGATATCCCTAGCAGTCAAGGGAAAAATAACACGACCTAGGAGGAAAGCAATTCCGAAACAAGGTAATTCAAAAGAAAAGATGGGATGGAGTTAGTGAGTTGATGTTGAAGTCAGGGAGCCAGCCTGAAGAATGGAGTGGCGATTTATTTTGAAGTTGTGGTTAAAGTCAGGGAGCCCGCCTGAAGAATGGAGTGGCGATTTATTTTGAAGTTATAGTTGAAATCAGGGAGCCCGCCTGAAGAATGGAGTGGCGATTTAGTTTTGAAGTTGTGGTTAAAGTCAGGGAGCCCGCCTGAAGAATGGAGTGGCGATTTAGTTTTGAAGTTGTAATTGAAGTTAGGGATCCCGCCTGAAAAATGGAGTGGCGATTTAGTGTTAAAGTTGTAATTGAAGTCAGGGAGCCCGCCTAAAGAATGGAGTGGCGATCTAGTTTTGAAGTTGTAGTCGAGGTCAGGGAGCCCGCCTGAAGAATGGAGTGGCGATTTATTTTGAAGTGGTAGTTGAAATCAGGGAGCTCGCCCGAAGAATGGAGTGGCGATTTAGTTTTGAAGATTATGAGTTGAAGTCAGGGAGCCCGCCCGAAGAATGGAGTGGCGATTTAATTTTGAAGTTGTAGTTGAAGTCGGGAGCCCGCCTGAAGAATGGAGTGGCAATTTAGTTTGGAAGTCGTAGTTGAAGTCAGGGATGCCCGCCTGAAGAATGGAGTGGCGATATTTTGGAAGTTGTAGTTGAAGTCAGGATGCCCGCCTGAAGAATGAAGTGGCGATATTTTGGAAGTTGTAGTTGAAGTCAGGATGCCCGCCTGAAGAATGGAGTGGCGATTTAGTTTCGAAGTTGTAGTTGAAGTCAGGGAGCCCGCCTGAAGAATGGAGTGGCGATTTAGTTTTGAAGTTATAGTTGAAGTCAGGGAGCCCGCCTGAAGAATGGAGTGGCGATTTGGTTTTGAAGTTATAATTGAAGTCAGGGAGCCCGCTTGAAGAACGGAGTGGCGAGTTATTATTTTGAAGTTGTTGTTGAAATCAGGTGCCCGCCCGAAGAATGGAATGGCAATTTTTGATTAGAGTTTGTCGATAAAGTCAGAAGCCCGCCGGAAAAGCAGAACGTCGTCTCAGTTTCCAAGATTTGATAAGGATAGTGAACAATCAAAAAGTGACAGAGTGTAACGAAAATCCCCAGCATGAATCAGAAGGAAGGCAACAAGGATCAGAAAAGATAGATTCAGACTTCGAAGGAGAATAGTTCGAAGATCACAAGTAAGGGAATTTACTTCGGAGTGCAATGCAAGTTAGCAACAAAATAAGCTTGCGACCAGAATGCGAGTCAACGGTCCGGGATGATCAACAGAAGTTAGTTACAAAGGCAAGGAGTTAATCTAAGTGCAGAAGTTGAGGAAAGATGTGGTGTGCTCAAGACATGGCCGAGGTCACAAGCACTGCATACCTGGTCTTGATCCGAAAAGCAGCACCTACAACTAGCAAGTACCAATATTCAAATTTAGAGTCCGCATGAAGCACCAACCAATACTCGAGATCAAGCTTCGGAAGACTTATAGATAGGAATTTTGTAACTAGTAGCTGATAGGCTTAGTTAGTCTTTTTCATGTTTTGATTTTTGATGTAATAACAGGGACCACGGACTGGAACTTCGATGGAACGGAACCTCGGCGGAACGGCACCTCGAATGGCTCTCCATTTCGGTTACTCCATATTCTTACTCACTTCGAACTACACGTGGCCTGATTCCTTTATAGCCAAGGATATGTAGGCAGCTCAGATACAAGGGTTCGGTCACATTCCTTTCCTCTTAGTTTAGTCTCTCTGAATAAGGGTCGGGTCAAAACACTTATCTAGTCGTTCTTTGTCTGAAAACTCTTTGTGTTTTCAGTCAAAGAGGGGCAGCTGTAGATGCGTGATTTTGCCCCTACCCGAGATTTTTTATATTTTTAGTGTAAAATATTTAGTTTAGTTTTAATATAGCTATTTTAGCTAAATTTGACTCTTTTACTTTATTTTTACCTTAAAATGAAAAATAACAAAAATATAGTTTTATTAATGTTTCGTAGTCATTTTTAACTTGAAAAATACAAAAATAGTACTTTATATTTTTATCTTTTTATAAAAACGAAAATAATAAAAAATAGTTTCATTAATATTTTGTAGTTATTTTAAACTTGAAAAATATAAAAAAAATAATTTTATTTTAATTATGAGTATTATAGTTATTTTGATTACCTAGGATTAATTAAATAACACCATTCTCGGTTCTGGGCGAAGAATAGTATTCGGGTTCAAACTACCCGGTTTTATAATTTTCGGACCTAGCCCATAATAATCCGAGTCCACCACACGGGGAACACGGACAAAAATAACCCATACAACACCCATGACACACACTACACTAAGGGGGACAATACATAATGGGATGAGAAATAAGAAGAAAAAGACAAGAAGAAAAAGACAAGGGAAAAAGACAAAGGGATAAAAACAAAAAGAAAAGACAAAAAAAAGACATGGAGCCTATTTTTAAAAACAAAAAACGGGAGAGAGCAGAAGCAAATGAATTGGAGGGGGGGACCACTGTTCATTTGGCTTCTTCATTTTAAAAGAGATCATCTTCTTCGTTAAAGAGGAGGGCACTGGACGGTTGCTTCTTCTTCTTCGTGAAAAAAGCAGGAACGAAAAATACCAAATAAAGGGGAGGAGACTACACTATATTCAATCATTTTCTTCTTGCAGACGGAGATAACAAAAAAAAAATCAAGCAGATCCTTAGCCATACACAGACCAAACAACAGCTACTGTGACGACCAGCTACTGTCCGTGTCGTCTCCAGCTGCAGCGACGTCCAGCAGCAGCATCGTCCAGCCTTTAACGCCGCCAAACAACTACCCATCGCTGCTGTTCTTCTTCTGTTTCGTCTGTCACTGTTCGACGACACACACACGAGCAGCCGCTGGTGTTGTTAATTCTTGCCACGGTTCCGGCGATGTTTGAAGCTTGGATTGGAGGTTCCATTTGAGTTGCCAAGGTTCAATCCATCGAGGCCTGGTCGTAGTTCCATCGAGGTCGTCGGAAAATGTTCCGGTATTGTTCTTATTGGTGAGATCTGTGGTACTGCAGAAGAAGTTGTTGCAGCCTTGATAAAGGTTAGTGATAATTGTAGTATTAATATCTATCACGAAGTACAATATTATTTGCGATTAGGCGTGATGTGTTATACGTTGGTCATTCTTGTATGAGATGGAATAACTGACATGTTCTTTGTTGGGTCATCTTTTTATTATGATGATTTTATATCTGTGTCCGCCACCTTGTTTGAATAATGTTTGTATCAAATTCTAAACTGTGGTTAAATGATGTATATGGAATGATATCTACTATTTGTTTTGTAGTTTTAAGTTAGTGCATGTGCAAGGTGTATGTTCTTTCTTGAATTTTGGATATAAAACTTAATTAGCATTTCAATCTCTGTTGTGAAGTTCTTTAACTTACGCTATAATGTCATTGGGCAATAAAAGTGGAATCTTTTAAATTTTATTAATAGGAATTGAATGGACCCAGATAGAGCGTAATTATTATTTGATTTTTTTTAATTATAAGTTAAATAGATGTCTCTTGGTAGTAGGGAATAAATTAATAATTCATAAATATCCATAGTTTGTTTTAGTTAATGTGAGGTGTGCCACGCAAAATAAAATGACAACTGCGTGGCCCTCATTTTAATTAATCTTGTATTAATCCTTAGAATCCAAGGCGTGTCATTTAACAAATTCCACAGCCCTCGCGATCTACAAATGCGAAATTGCTTTAGGTGTGCTAGTTAATAACATTACTTCCCTAAATACGGGTGTGCATTTCATGCGACCCGAATCCACATCCAACAACGTTAAATAAGAATGTGTTGAGGATCCGGGTGCATTTCATGTGACGTGATCCGAAAACAAGCTCTTAAATAACGTTCATTTTCTTAAGTAAAAATAATTTGACAAAAAACGGTAATTAATTTTAAAAATGCACAAATAGGATAATATGTATTAAAATCAAGTACTTTAGCCAAATATGACAATTGAGCGACCGTGCTAGAACCACGGAACTCGGGAATGCCTAACACCTTCTCCCGGGTTAACAGAATTCCTTATCCGGATTTCTGGTTCGCGGACTGTTAAACGGAGTCATTCTTTTCCTCGATTTGGGATTCAACCGGTGACTTGGGACACCATAAATCTCCCAAGTGGCGACTCTGAATTAATTAAATAAATCTCGTTTCGATTGTCCTTTAATTGGAAAAACTCCCTCGCGCCTTTGCGGGTCAGCGTAAAAAGGAGGTGTGACAATGATATCAATGGATTTCTTTATGATACTTTTATAAATGTTGAGGGTGATATGAGGAATGAAGGAGTGAGAGAGGGACCATCTGAAGATGCAAAGATATTTTTTAAATTAGTGGAGGAAGGAAAACAAGAGTTATATCCAGGGTGTGAGAATTTTTCTAAATTGAGTTTTACCATTCGATTGTTCTTATTCAAATGCATTCATGGGTTGAGTAATGTGTTTTTTTTAGACTTGTTAGCCTTGTTAAAAGAGGCATTTCCATTTGCTCAGCTACCCGAATCATTCCACAAGGCAAAAAATATGATTCAAGATTTGGGTCTTCATTATGAAAAAATACATGCTTGCCCTAATGATTGCATGCTTTTTTCGAATGAAAATGAAAAGAATGATAATTGCTCTGTATGTGGAACTTTTAGATGGAAGAATGTTGTTGATGACTTTACTAATGCAAGCTCCAGAATCTCTACAAAGGTTTTAAGGTACTTTCTCTTAAAGCCTAGATTTCAGAGGATATTCATGTGCTCTGAAACAACTGCAGCTATGGGATGGCATGCTACTGAATGACCTAATGACGGAAATTTAAGACATCCTGCTGATGGGGAAGCTTGGAAGAATTTTGATTTCTTGCACAAAGACTTCTCTTGAGATTCACGTAATATTTGATTGGGTCTTTCAAGTGATGGTTTTAACGTGTTTCGAACCATGAGCATTTCTCATAGCACGTGGTCTGTTATGCTAATGATCTACAATTTATCGTTGTAGATTTGCATGAAGCCGGAGTATATAATGGTGTCAATGATCATTCCAGGCCCTTCTTCTCCAAGAAATGATATAGATGTGTACCTACAACCACTAATTGTTGAATTAAAGGAACTGTGGGACACAGGGGTAGAAATATATGATGCTGAATCTAACCAAATATTTCAAATGCGTGCAGCCTTGTTATGGACAGTTAGTGATTTTCCAGCACTAGTAATGCTTTCCGGATGGAGCATTAAGGGGAGGTTGGCATGTCCAACTTGTAATTATGACACATGCTCCCAATATCTCAAACATAGTCCAAGATATGTTACTTGGGTCATCACACTTTTTTTGCCTCCTAATCATCCATTTCGAAGAGATAAGAAATCATTTAATGGTAAAGAGGATCACAGAAGAGCACCTCCTTTGTCAGGTGTAGAAGTGTTAGAAGAACTTAATGATTTTAATCATGTCTTTGGAAAGGGTCAAAAGAAACGATGCCGGGGTAATGAGGGTCCATGGAAGAAAAAATCAATCTTTTTTGAATTACCGTATTGGGCACATAACAAATTATGACACAATCTTGACGTAATGCACATCGAGAAGAACATTCTTGGAACTTTATTGGATATGCCTGGAAAGTCAAAAGACCACATAAATTCTCGCTATGACTTGGAAGAGATGGGGATACTGAAAAAGCTTCAACCTTTAATAGATAAGGATAATAAAAAAAGTTTATTTGGTTAAAACTTATTTCTCCATGAAATCAGAAGAGAAAAAGTTAATTTGCACTGTTTAAAAAAATGTCAAATTACCAAAAAGGTGTGCGTCAAATATATCACGACGTGTGGAAGTGGAGGAGATGAAAATATCGGGGTACAAGATTCATGATGCTCATTTTATCATGCATTACTTGCTTCAAGTTGCCATTAGAAAAATGTTTCCTAAGAATGTTTCTTTGCCCTTTATTAGGTTGGGGAACTTCTTTGGAGCCATATGTAGCAAGGTTATAAAGTGAAGAGATCTTGATAAAATGCAATATGAAATAAATGAAATTGAATGTGACCTTGAAAAGATCTTTCCTCCAACTTTTTTTGATATAATGGAACACTTGCCCATCCATTTAGTAAATGAAGTTAAGCTTGGGGGTCCGACTCATTTACGTTGGATGTATTCTATTGAGAGAAACTTGTATAAGTATAAGGCATTTGTTCGTAACCGATATCATCCAGAAGCGTCAATAGCGGAGGATTTTTTTGGCCAAAGAGTGCTTGATATTTTGTTCGAGATACCTACATGATGAGGTGAAAACAAGATTTAGTAGGTACCAAACAGAAGATGATGCGGGGGCTAAAACACAGGGAGATGATTTGTCACCTATATTTCCTAAGATAGGCCATCCAATTGGAAGTAAAAAGAAAAAGAAAGGCAAGGCATTTACCATGGATTTACAATTACATTTTGAAGCACATCGATATGTTCTGTTCAATACTGGAGATGAACAAATGGAGATGTTTTTCTAGTAAGATAATTTTCATTTTTAATATAAACTTTATTAATTTATTTATATGATATGATATTTTATACGTCATCCATAAAGGCCTAATAGATGCATGTTTGAAGGGAACATAAGAATTTAATTGATAATCATACTAGATCAAATGCATGGATTAGAGCACGCAATCATAGTCAAGAATTCGACAATTGGTTCAAAGAGAAAGTGAAAACTGTTGAAGTGCCCAATCATTTACGGTAGCTAGCTAAAGGGCCTAACATAGTTGCAAAAAGATATACTGGATATTTCATTAATGAATAACCATTGCAATAGCTCCTTATAACCATTGCAATAGCTCCTTATAACCGTTGTAGTAGCTCATTATAACTCGTTGCATCTGCTTTTAATAATGTTTCAATAGATAAAACAAATCAAATGTTATAATGGCTATAGAAATGGTTCTCAACCGTCGCAAAATACATATAGCGACGGTTCCAGACCGTTGCCATAAGTCTCTACTAAATGTTGTAGTTGACCATAACAAAACCGTCGTGATAGATGTGCCTGTGGGAACAGTTTAGAAGCCGTCTCTGTAAACTGTTGCAATAGATCTACAGCGACGCTTGATCCAGCAACGGAGCGTAAACCGTGGCATTAGATCTATTACATCGATTTTCCTTCCTATGGCAACGGAACTCGTTGTGTTGCAGTAGGCCTATTTTCTAGTAGTAAAACTTGGTTGAGGCACTAGTTGCCTGAGTTATTTATGATAGCTACGTGTTATGAGTGACACATATGCATAGGGGTTGAGCCCCATGTGTGTGCACCAAGGTATTTATCCATGCTCGAGGTAGAGTTTAGGCTATGATATGCCTTAACTTGATTGCTAAGCCTCGTGTTGTGATGTTCCTCTTATTAGTACCCTTGTTGTAATCTATTTGCTATTTTTGTGACGTATTCACCTAACTTGAGCTATAATATCGCACTTGCATATACACTTTAGCATGTTAATTATACCATTCCAATATTATGAAGTTTGACGTTATTGATTATGTACATGTATTCTTGCATATTTGCTTTTTGTATGATATGGTTGGGCTTAGTAGCCTGTGACCTCCCTGAGCAAATTGTGATATTGTGCACATGACCATACGGATTGTGATATTATGCCCATGACCACACAGGGCGAATTGTGATTAGTAGCACATGAGTTATCTGTACGGCACATGAGTTGTTCGTGTACTTGATATTATTAGCACGTGAGAGTCTGTGCAGCACGTGAGTTGTTTGTACAGCGTGTGGATATAGATCCATCCCCTAGGGTTACCCTTTTATGTTTCTTTCTTGATGTACACGCGAATTGTGGAAAACTTGTCAGTGGTTGGTGCGGTTATGGAAATTCTTAGAAAATCTGGCCAATATTATCTGGTTATTGCATTCATCTTTCATTGTAATTTTCCGTAGTTATTTACATGATTTACTTTTAAAAAACAAGCAGTTACGTATTTGGATAAAAGTGCTGAAATTAATAATAAGCAGCTAAAAATTTAGGTATACAAAGAGTTTTGTTTTAAAAAGAAGTACTTTAGGGATAAAATAATAAATATGTTTGGTTAAACCTAAAGTGCTTATAAGCTGAAATCTTTCGTTATAATTTTCCGTAGTTATTTACATGATTTACTTGCGTATCATCTTTATATACCAACAAAGTAGAGTACTAGATAAACTGTGTACACCGAGATTGTATTTTTTGTGCTTTATGACTTTATCAAGTTATTATTCTATACTTGTTGAATATATGAATTGTACGGGTCAAGTATCATTAACGATTCTTGTTGCTTTTACCTTGCCGAAGTTAGTTATGGTACTTTCTAAGTACATGAGGTTAGTTATGCTCATGCTACACTCTGCACTTAACTATGCAGATCCGGGTGTCGGACTCAGTCATCGATAGCCGAAGCGTCTAGCTGAGTTGATCATCGGGAGACGAGGTAGAGTTGCATTCTCTACCGCAGTCTTGGCATTTCTTTTCATATTGTATTGTTGCCTTTATTTCAGATAGTATTGTTATTTAGTTTTTGTACTTATATTTTTTGTTTTAGAGCTCATGACTATGTATTTACTAGTTCTATTATGCTATATTAAGGTTTTAGACCTAGAGCCCGTTTGGTTTAGCTGAAAAGCATATGTGCTGAAAAGTACTTTTAAGTGCTGAAGCTAATTTAAAAAACAAGCAGTTACGTGTTTGGATAAAAGTGCTGAAATTAATAATAAGCAGCTAAAAATTTGGGTATACAAAGAGTTTTGTTTTAAAAAGAAGTATTTTAGGGATAAAATAATAAATAATATTTGGTTAAACCTAAAGTGCTTATAAGCTGAAATTTGATAAGTTGGGGGAGACCAACTTATTGCTTTTGGCCTATTTTCGACTTATAAGCACTATTGATTTATCGAACGCGTAAATAAGCCAAAAAATACTTGTAAGCCAATTTAACCAACTTATAAACTTAGCCTAACACCGTCTTATATTAATTCTGTCCAGTTCTGCTATTATTGTTCCTTATTGTTATGTTTGACTTGCATAGCAAGTACAAACTAAAATTTAAGGAAGTCAATTGCAAAATGAGATAGTAGGAGTAATAATTAATTAATAGGTTTATATCGGTTTGGAAAAAAGTTTGGATAGGGAGAACACTCCCCCATTAGTGGATATTATACGGGGGAGAGTAACATACATCAACTGAAAAACCTCAGAAAAAAAAGGCGTAAATCACATACTAATTTATACCAAAAGCAAGAATCATCATGGATCAAAGTGCCTTCAGTAACCAAGAACTATTTGTTTCCATTAAGAGCAGAAAGGATAAAGTACCTCAACCTAGGCTATAATATTAGCATAAGACAAACAGATATATACAAAGAAAAACAAAATATATTCGAACTACATGAGATCTCGATTTGTTAACCACAAGGTCGGAGGTTCAACCCCTCCTTCTAGCGATTTGTTTCCCTCTCGGGTATAAGTAAGACCTGTCTACATATTACCCTAAGACTGAATTGTTGTTGTTGTACATGAGATCTCAATTTGTGGTTTGCACTTGAGTATGCAGATCATCGTCGAATAACATGCTCTTCTCCCGAGTTTCTATCAACGTGTCTAATCCAACGCTTGGCGTATTTTCGAGACTTTTGATTTCCATCTTTACTTGCTATATAAGCAACCTCCAATCCATTCCCAAATGGAAGTGTCACTGATCTCACAACACAAACTTTCCTATCAAGAACTTCATCCCAACTGAACTTACTAGTCTCTATATTCCTTATTTTGCTTCCATTTTTGCACACTAAAATAGCTCCACGATGGCCCAATTTAGCACTATTAAAGATTGAAGAAGAGTCACTTCTCTTCTCATCCACAATCAAAAAGTCAATCCCATTTAATCTTTCCATCACCTCTTCTGCCTCTCCCACCATCATTTCCGGCAAGGACATGCCTGAATTTTGCATGGCGTCTACATACGCTAGTCTTGATTCTTCGTCTGCCACCATGCACACGTACCTACATAAATAAACCCCGAATTTAAACTTTATTTTTGTTCAAATTTTAAATCTTAATATTTGAAATTTTAGGTTATGGGGTTTATATTTAAAATTTTTAGTAATTTCCTACATATATTTGTTATGTGTTAAAAATCCTGGATCCAAGTGAGTTGGTATAAACTAAGTTGTATCCGCCTCTACGTACCTGCCACGACTATGTTTTGACGCGACGGCTAGGCCGATGCTTGTGGAGATTGAGTCACCATTGATCTTATCACTTTTCCATGCTTCAACTATTAATTTCGCGTTGTACCCTGCCCCCATGGCTGATAAAAATTCAGCAGCACTGGATTTTCTTGAAATTCCACACTACATAGAATACAAGGTCCAAAAACAATTAAAGCACTGAATGAAAAAAATAGAAGTTAGAAGAAATAATTCAAAGGAAATCTTTTGCTGCTTACTGTCTTTATTGTGTCAAGAAAAGCTTTTGAAGCTGTTTCGGGAGACCAAACTAGCTTCATCTTTGTCTTTTTCTCTTGTTCTTCTTCTTCTTCCTTCTTCTCCTTTGTTTTCAAGATATAAAAGAAACTAGTGGCGTTCACAACAACTGTTGGTTGTTTTTAACTACAAACTTGAGAATATATTAGTATAAGGTTCTTAAAATATTACTAGTTGTTTTTTCTTGAGAGTACAGTTGACATTTTCTAGACACAATTACAACGTGTACACTAGTTGTAGTTCAACAGTCAATAAATATATCTAACTTTATACACTTGTTATTTATATGAATACTCTATGGGTACAACCATACCTCTTTTTCCAACTTTACTTTTTTTTATTTGTATGACATTTAGTTGGTGTTGACATTAAAGTAGTTATACAAGATTCGTGATCTACCTATTAGTCGTCTTTTCTTGTTGGTTTGAAAGAATATAAAATAAGTTTATTAAAGGGTAATTTTATAAGTCAAGTTGGAAATAATCAAATTATTATCCATTTATACATAGATGGCCGTACTTATATACAATCTTCAAGTAGTACACCAAAAGGGTGAGAAAGAAATGAAAAAGACAAAAGAGGAACTTGGTTATTGGGTAGTTGCTCGGAGCAAATGAAGTCAACCTCTCTTTCAAGTTGAAATAAATTAACCCTTGAAATTGATGAACCACACATTAGGTTATAAGTAAAAAATGGCGCATGCTATGACAAATTAAACATTAATTGTAATATCGGGGACAAATAAGTACTTCATTTGTTCCCCTGGAGGTGACGTAATTATTATTTGGGGATTCAAATAAAATTATTATTATTAGTAGATATTTTAAATTGCTAAATACTATGGTTTATACTCCTTCCATTTCAATTTATGTGCTGTTTCATTGAGTTCAGAGTTTAAAAAAAATAAAAAATTTAAAATTTATGGTCCAAAACAAATCAAATAAGGGGCCCAAGGTATTTGTGTGGTTATAAAAGCTTCTCATGATAAAATTGTAAGTTTAAGTTAAATTATTACTAAATTTAGAAAAGGAACATTCTTTTTGGACGGACCAAAAAAGAAATATGTTTATATAAACAGGAACATGGGGAGTACTATTTTTATAAATTTTTTTATGTTAAAATTTTTATATTCGAATAGAAACAAAGGGAGAGTATTTACCAAGCCACGGTAAAATGCCCAAAGCCCTCATATTTTATGGATATGTGCTACAATGTCTATTTTTCTATTTTCCCTTTTAGTTATGATAATATATGTAAGAGATTTTATTTAATACCTACGCTACCTGTTCCCACCTGATAAGGTCAATAGCAAGCTGTAACTTAACTTATCAACCCTAATATGATAGAGAACATATTCTTATTATTAAACAACTACTTCATCAATTTTTCATTTTCTTAATCAAATTTTCACATTAAAAAACTCAATGCTGCATCACTCCTCCTCATGCTTGAATAAGTAGATAAATTGACCTTTCAGCTTCGCTAAGGTCAATATGTTTGCTATTTATCCTTTTGGCATGCTAATCAAATTAAAAGTTAATTAACATCATTCATAATACTCCAAATTAAGCTTTATAGATCCGATTATTTTGGAATTTATAATTCTAAAGTTGATAGAGTAGTTTAACCCTCCAAACCAAGTTTCCCCTTTTGCCTTGGTGCTACTCGTGCACCTTAGCTTGGCAACGCTAGCTTTTGCTGCCCCATTAGTGGCGGATCAAGGATTTCAAAGTTATGGTGCTGGTCAATAAAAATTCTGAAAGAAGAAGAAAAATAAATTTACTGATGGGTGCTCACCCAATGCTTATCTTAAAAATTTGATAATTACTATGTAAATCTACTAATCATAGCCAAAGACAATGGGTGTTTAAGCACCCATATAGTTCCATGTAGATCTGCCAATATGCCCCATAAACAACACTCTCGTTGTCAAGTCAAGCTCAAGGTGACGACGGAGCTCTAACAGTATGATCCCTCTTCTCATTCCAATCTTTCAGATTGGGATAGCTGTCTTCGGGCTCTGCACTTTATAATTAAAAAATTTACCTTCTATAGTAAACCACTTGCAACAACTGAAGTAGTTGTATATGAGATCAAAGTAACATAAAACAATGACATGCATTAAACCAAATTTCCATGTCCAAAAACGGGACTAAATAATTGTTCAACAAATATAATGTAGACTGGACTTAAAAAGGAAAACAACATAAATGTTATCACAGCAACGAACACTTAAAACAACGACATAATGGTGTTCCAAAATGATCAAAGATGCTTGAAACCGTGATTAAAAAGCAACTCATGATTCTCAATCCCAAAGTCATGATTATGCTCAATCTGACTGAATAGAAAGGCGTTTGGATCGTCAAATCCCTTGACGTGTTGGTCATCAAGAAAGCTAACTTCATTGTGTGAGAAAATGTCGAATTTATCAATGTTGACCAAGGTATGAGCAACATCTTCTTCAACTTTTCTTTCTTCTTTAGAACCATTGTCTTCAATAGGAAATAGACCCTTGTTTCCATCTGTAGCTTCATTCACAGTTTTGGCCCCTTCTTTTGCTTTGTCCATTTCCTTTTGAGGAACAACTTCATGCATACCAAACTTTCCAATGCTTCCACTATTTCCTCCAACTTCAAATAATGTGCGTGAACCCCACATGACCTGCTTGTGATTTCCTGCAAATTTCATTACCCAATATCAAAAATAAAATCTGACTATCTCTGATGAATTTAATTTATATATCTGACAAGTGACAACATAAAAAAAAATTACACTATCACGTTTAGAATTGTGAAAACGAGTTAGTAACGTTTACTTATCCTAAAGATTTACCTATATTTAGCTTGTAATCACTTGATTATCTACTATTTTTTTACATGCAAGGTGCACATCTTGTGATTTATCTAATTCATTTGTTAAGATCATTTTTTCCATGGAAAGATTACCTCCATATAGAGAAAACTCAGCGGCAATCTCATCAGCTCTGGCCAGGTTAACGATCATTTGTACTTCACCTTTTTCTTCTACTACATAGTTGTTTCCTTGATCAGCATTCTCATGAATAGCTTTGCTTCCCTCTTCTTCTTTGTCTACTTTCTTCTCATGAGCAGCTTCAACGGGATCAAAATTTACAGACATTCCAAAATTCCCTTCGATTAATAAGGAAAACGAAAAAAATGGTCATTCCTCGTAGCTAAATATTTTGATTATATAAAAAGTAAAAAACACTATAGATGCATACATTATCGAATGCTTTTGTTAGAACTAGCAGATCTCTTTGACTACCCAAGGATTTTTATTTTTGTTAGTAATATCTCGGGTTGAAGCTGTAATTGTCGGAGCAAATATTACTACTTGATGCATAGTATTATGTAAGATAAACGTATCATTTTTAATTATCATGTTGATGATCAGTTAATGCTTATCATAAAGATTTACCTATAATTATTTTGCAATCACATCTTTGTGTACTATTTTTTACGCTGAAGGTTCACATTCTTGTGATTTACCTAATGCATTTGTTAAGATCAGTTTTTGTAGGAAAAATTACCTCCATATAGAGAAAACTCAGCAGCAATCTCATCAGCTTTGGCCTGGTTAACAATCATTTCTACTTCACCGTTTTCTTCTACTACATAATTGGTTGCTTGATCAGCATTCTCATGAATAGGTTTGCTCCCCTCTTCTTCTTTGTCTACTTTCTTGTCATGAGCAGCTTCAATGCGACCAAAATTTACAGACATTCCAAAATTCCCTTCAATTTGTAAGGAAAACAAAAGAAATGATCATCAGTTAATGCTTATCATAAAGATTTTACCTATAATTATCTACCTATCACATGATTAATTTGTACTGTTTTTTACGCCGAAGGTTCACATTCTTGTGATTTATCTAATGCATTTGTTATGATCAGTTACCTTCGTATAGAGAAAACGCAGTGTCCACCGCATCAGTTTTAGCCATGCTAACGAACATTTCTTCTTCACCCTTTTCTTCTACTACATAATTGTTTTTTTCACCAGCATTCTCATGAATAGCTTTGCTCACCTCTTCTTCTTTGTCTACTTTCTTTTCATGAGCAGCTTCAATGGGATCACAATTTGCAGAAATTCCAACATTCCCTAAATATGTTAGGAAAACAAAAAACAGGTCATCCCTTGTAGCTAAAGATTTTGATTATATAACAAATACTATAATAGATGCATTCACTAATTAAATAGTTCTTTTGTAGTATAGAATGCAAATAATACTGCTTGTTGCATATTAATATATAACATAGTTTCTTTTTTCTAGGCAAAATTACCTTCAAATAGAGAAAACTCAGCAGCCACCGCATCAGTTTTAGCCAGGCTAACGATCATTTCTTCTTCGCCTTTTTCTTCTTCAGCATTCTCATCAATAGCTTTGCCCCCCTCTTCTTCTGTGTCTACTTTCTTGTCATGAACAGCTTCATTGGGATCAAAATTTGCAGACATTCCGAAGTTCCCTACGATTTGTAATAGCTAATGGTTTTAATTGTGCAAAAATAACAAAATGCAAATAATAGTACTTGATGCATATTACTGTATACTCTATTCGTTCCCGTTTATATGAATATGTTTGACTATGCACGAAAGGTAAACAAGTCAAAAAGGGTTCAGAGTATTTGTATGGTTACAAAAGTTTATCAATTAAGGGTAGAATTAGATGTTTAAGCTAAATTATTTTTAAATTTAAAAATGAATCAATCTTTTTTTTGAACTGGAACGGAGGGAGTAACATATTTTCTTTTTGCACTAAAAGGTGAAAAATGTGTTGTGAAGAGCATGGATGGTGAAACTACCTTCAGTATATTGAACTTGAGTGTCCAACTCTTCATTTTTTGCCAAGCCTACAACCACTTCTTCCTCACGTTTCTCTTCAAATGCAGAAACCTCTTTGCCATTTGTATTTCCTTGCACGATCTTGCCTCCTTCATTTTCTATGTCCGCTTTCTTCTGGGGAAAAACTTCACAGCAATCCAAGTTTGCAGCCAAGTTTTTACTCTTCTCTTCTTGAGGTATGTTGAGATCATCAATGGAAATATTAGAGGAAGAAGCCTTGTCGAATTTCTCAAGTTTCGAAGGACTTGGGCATTTACTCACTACAAAAATTGATGACCCTTTAGTTAATACAACTAACAAAAGGTAATGATCATTTAATATAGTAGCTAATAATTTTGCTGATGAAAATATAACAAACTAGAATTTTTGTGTGCAAATCAAGCCCATTTAGATAGATTAAGCAGACTAAACAAAGTACAACAAGCTACAACAACAACAAACTCAATTTGATCCCAACATATGAGATCTGAAAAGGTTAGTCTGTACGCAAACCTTACCCCTACCTAATACAGCGAAGGAGGTTGTTTAAGAGGAAGAGGGAAGCAAGCAAGGAAGCAAGATGGAAGAGAAAAGGTGAGAGATAAAGAAGAAGTAGTATCAAATAATAGCAAAAACCGCTTACCCTTTGAATAAACCTTCTTGGATTTACCCGCAATATTGTTGTGGCGACCTGGGTTACGAAGATTGTTATATGACATAACTAAGAAAATTCTATCTTCGTCTGGTTTCACTGGTGTAGATTTGCTTATTACACCTTCTTCAGCACTGCTCTTTTGAATTTTCACTGCAGACTCACTGTTCTCCGAGTTTGAAGATTCTAACTTTCTTTTGTTGGAGGCTGTTCCTGAAGCCTCTCCAACCTATAGTTTAATTAACATATATAGTGTTAGTTATAAGCATAAAGTAATGTAAAAATCAAACAATATTTATAAGAGTTTAATTTATTTACATCACCTGTGTAAGTAACTTTTGCACAACTAGGCCACCTTAATTAATTACCAGTTATAGTAGTCTTATTTTCAAGATTTCAATCCGGCATTTCTAGAAAGCTTACCTATATATAACCCTTAAGTTAGGAGGGTCGGGTAAATTATTTACACTTGAGAGTCGTTAGGTTAAGAAACAAGTTATATCAGGATTAATTATTTTAGGATTAGTCATTCTGAAATTGTTATCCCACACTCCTACATTAGAGATAAAAATAACACTACAATCCCAGGATAATTAATTCCGAAATTAATTATACTGCAATTTGCCCCAACCAAACGTGGGATAAACTCATCTCAAATTTAATCAAAGAATTAAGTATTTCTTATCTCTCGTACCAAACGAACCCTTATGGATAAATTAAACTCTACTTGTAACAGAGCCGGATCCACCCTTCTGGGTGGGGGTGGTATGACACCTGCTCGGTTGGTAAATTTATCATATATTTATGTATAATAAAATATAAACCAGGTTAAATATATGATCCTGCCACCCCCCATCCGCAAACTAGACAAAGATGTCATGATTAGTAGATCTTTTTGAAAGCTTTTCTCGTGTGTAAAATTCAAGTTCGAATTTATCTTGAACCTTGTCGAACTTTCCCATTTCGTTTTGCTAATATTTCTTTTCTTCTGGTCATTTTCCTTTTTGGCTACCCCCAATTTCCTATTTATCGTTTATTTTTTTTCCCTATATTATATTACGTTATTGGTGATATTTAACAAGAAAACTAAAAAAAAAAGCTTTCAAAATTTAAAAATTTCATAATATAAGCATTTTTCTTAGTGTCAAATCTTTTAGTTTTCTTCATTCAAAATCAAAAAAACTTGGGTCTTGATATTTAGATTGAGATTAAAATTAATTTACAATTTCTTTTTTATAACATAAAAGTTTATATTATTCTATGATTGTTAAATATAATTTAAATTCCTTTAGTAATAAATTATTATGGATATTTTGCAAGCATTAGATATATGCTTCTTCTTTTTTGAGATCTTGTAGTTTATCCAATTCTGTATTTACTTATTGGGTATAATTTATATATCGAATTTTTTTTCTTATTCTAATTTTGCATTTACTAGAACCGTATTAAAGAATTTATTTTACTTGTGTAAATTTTATTTTTTTTCATACAAAAAATGTAGTTCCTAGTGAAAATATTGATTTTACGTGTATTATTAATAATAAAAGTGTGATTCCTTCTTTAAAATGTTAATTATATTTGTTTCTTAATGTGTGAGATGTAATTTTCATACGATAATAATAACATACATATCCAATGAAATTCTATAATTGGGGTCCGAAAAATTGATGTAATTTTTATATTTGCAAATTAAATGCTTATTAAATTGCCCAAATAAACCCAAAAAAAAAAAAGAACCGAACAAACTATATATTAGTAGTTATTATAAGATGTACTAAAGAAAATTTTGACACCCGCCACCTTTAAATCCTAGATTTGCCTCTCACTTGTAATAACTCATTTAATGTAACAACTTACCACAAATTCACTTGCTACATTCTCTTCTTTGTTTTGATTATCCGAGTTCATGAGGTTGTTGTACATCACTTCATTTCCAACAGGCAGTTCACTACTACTGCCCTTTTGTTTCTTTGCTGCAGGTTCTTTCTCTGAGCTTGAAGATTGTGCTTTTCTTTTCTTCGTGTATTGCTCAACCTTAATTAATTTAATCAAAATACTGTTGTAAGAATTATGTAACAATATAATAAAGAAAATTTATCTTTGTAAAAAATTCATAGCTTACCCTAAACTCTTTTACTTCATTGGTTTCTGGATCTACTTCTACCTTCAGTTTCTCGAAACCCTTGAATATGAACCTTCTTACATCTGCCACAGACCGGCATTCGGCATTTCTTTTCTTATGGTAGTAAAACTGCAACACAACAAGGTTTTTCTTAAGATTGCAATTATACATTGATTAATACAATATTATTTGTATAATATTTGAAGTTTGATTCTTCATTTTCTTGATTTATCTTTTTGTTATAGCAATAAACTTAGTTACCGTATCGCAATGTCCATTTAGACGTTGTCTCGTTTCAGCAGTCCATCCAAGCAGTATGTCACTGTATTTGCTATTGAGTCCAAATGGATCATTTGGTTGTTCTCCCGTCTATAATTCAAAGTACATAACAAAGTATATTTAACAATATTAATGGTGTTATAAAAAATGACAAAGTTTTAAGAAAAAATTGAAATTTACACATGAAAAATCTTAAAAACCAAATGTACTAACCTTATTCAATTTTACTGTATAAGTGTTAGCTTCGATTTCTAAAGGTAGAATTACGAAGCTAACAGGAGTGTAGCCAAGGACTTGAGCATTAACCAACCTCCTTCTCTTCCTCGTAGTGAGTTGCTGAGGAGTTACACGCGCATTCTGCAATAGAAATATTGTAATTTAAAATATTTGATTGCTACGAACACTAATTATCTGGAAAATGATAGCCTTAATTCGAGTGTAATAGACAAACTAATTAATACAACAACAACAACAACAAACCCACTAATTTCCCACGAAGGGAATATGGGGAGAGTAAAATGTTCGCATCCTTATCTCGAAAGTTGGCTTCTTTACTGATTTGTGACAATACATATAATGAGAAAGCAAAAAATAATATACTAAAACAGTATTAATTAAATATATAATCGCACAACATGCCGATGGAAAAATAAATCTAAATATCAAAAAACAAATCACTAAACAACAATCAAATAATCAAATAATAATAATACATAATAATAATCCATTGTTTGCTCAATCGCTTGAGATATAAGAAGGAGAGGACTCGGCTCTTGTGGTTCCTGTGGTGTAGAGGTCGATGCGAGCTGTAAAAACAAATCATTATTACATATTGGAATAAACATAAATTGAAATTATCATGATGTGAACTACAGATGATCAATTCGTTAAATTTCAGAATCAAATTATTATGGACAGATTACATTTTTTGACAGCACCTTCAACCTAAATTATACTACAATAAAGAATTTATTTATATGTACACACTCATGTACACTAAGTACAATTAAAATCTTGTATCTACCTCTAACTTTACCTCGAAGAGAAAAAAGTTTGAAAAAATAATTTTCTACAAAATTTAACAAAAATAAAAAGACAAAAAAAATTGCACAAAGTCTCCTTAAGTATTTATGAGGGGAAATACATACAAAAGAGAACACGTAAGATGTGTTTTAAGAATTAATGAAAGACAAAATTACCTATAAATGTTGTTAAACTAGATGTGCTTGCACTTATGACCTTTAGTTGGTCAATTAACTTTATTTATAACGGAAACAGTGTAATTATTGTTTTTACTTAATTAGACCATTTTAAATCAAATAATAAATGTGTAGATTGCATCATCAAGTCATACTAGTTATTTAGATAATCTGTTAGATTCTTGTAATATTGCATTAGTATTTGATAAATCTCCACAAACAAATCTAGCGTTTATTTTAGGACCACCCTTTAACAAAGACAAATGTAAAAGAAGAAAAGAACCTAACTACAAAATAAATTTATTCTTATCTTTCTTTTTAATAAAATAGAAAATTGAATTTATTATTTTTTTGTATCTGATATATCATTTGCTTGTTTATCTGATCAATAAACATTAATCGGGGAATAAATAAATTAATTAAATTAAAGAAACTGTTTAGTTCTTTTTATAATAATGTGATTGCTCACCATCTTTTTGGCAGACAAAAAAAGATATATGCAAAAAACAAAAGAGAAAATATTTTGGCCAATTCCTTTGCTATTTTTGTTTTTTCTTTTCCAAATAACCAATTCCTGTTTGGTTTGGAAAAAAGACTTTCAAAAATACTTCCGTTAAAATAAATATAAAGACGTTTGGATTTTTTTTTAAAAAAAAATCTCTAAAATCAAACCCAAAATGAGGCATAAATATTTTGACAGAATTTGTCAAAATAAAATCTATATATGCACCTCTAAAATTGTTTTGCTAAACTGACAAAAGGAAAAACAAAAACATACTCAAGTGCCACCAACGTGTATAGAAATGCCCACACATACACACAAACACACACAAACACACACACACACACACACACACACGAACACCTATAGATATAAGACCTTTGGATTTATATATAATTTTATATGTTTTATTTTCTTTGCCATTTCCTGTTTGGATTAGAAAAAACTCTCAAAAAAATTTCGAAAAATTAAAAATAAATTAGAGACCTTTTGTATGTACATAAAATTATGTTCTATAAAAATCAAAACCAAAAAAAAGTGAGGCATAAGGATTATATAATATTTGTCAAATAAAATCCATATTTGCAACTAACTATTCCTCTAAAATTGGTTTACACACACACACACAAGCACGTATAGATATAAGATAATAAAAGGTAAAGCACAAAGCAAGAGACGAAAAGGAATGGTAGTATATATTACTGTTGTTATCGCAACATCCTCCAGTTGATGACTTGTTTCTCCAGATGGTACTAACACCCATTTTGAGATATCATGAGTTTTTTGTTTCCCATCATCCTGTAAAAAAAAGGTTACAAAATAATTATTTAAATTTTATATCAAGTTCTCTAGAATTTTGTCTTATTTAAATCTTTTGACAGTAATTAATTTACATGATTTATAACAACTCCTGCTATGTTTTTCTCTAAAATGCCAATCGACGTTTGATTTTGCAACCATTTCTTGAAAAGAAAAACAAAGGAAAAACGATCTAAGTACTTTTACGGAATGCATCTTATTAATTCTTTATACATACAAAAACACATAAAAATTTCACTTTTGAAAGAAGAGTCAACGTACCATGAATTTAGCGAAATAGATTGGGACATAAGGAATTAAATCACGACAGTGGTTAATTCCTGATGAAGCCATTTTCTCTATAAGAAAGAAAAAAGGAGAGAAAATTTACTAAAGATATTCAAAAATATTGAAAAACAGTGTGGTTTGAGGACTGGTTTATAGGGAGATATATATAGCTAAAATTGAGAAAAGGTGCCTTTTGAAGATTTGGATGCAATTAGTTGACAGATTACTCTCTTAGTAGGACATTCACCACATTAGGACAATTCTTTACAAAAAGAATGGCCAATTTTTGAATAGTTATTTTTAGTGATATGGTTATCTGTTAGATTCTTTTAATATACTTCTGTAGATGTGATCATAATTAATCCATGTAACTATTGCCTTATCAACAATGTCAATTTGGTCTAACAATTAATTATTAAACAAATATGACTTCTTTTACCGTTGCAATTAGAATCATGCCTATATTGCATCGATTCTGATATTTTACACATTTACATGTTAACAAGTTTCTAGTAGAAGCACCTATAGAAGAACTTACAATGTGAGGCTTGCGAAACCAAATCCATAATGATTTGGGTAAGCTTTTTAATAATATAATTAAATTTATTTTGAATTATCCCTGATATATATATATATATATATATATATATATATATATATATATATATATATATATATATATATATATATATATATATATATATATATATATATATATATATATATGAGAGAGAGAGAGAGAGAGAGAGAGAGAGAGAAAGAAAGAAAGAGAGAATAATTCACATACGTACTTTAAATACATAGAATCAATGAATTTTAAAAACCGGCTAAATCGATCAAATCGAACAACACCAAACTAATTATTAGATTTCTCTTGATAAAATTGTTTGTATTTTATATAAATGTATAGTCGCACCAAATAATTATTAGATTCTAAATTAAATTTTTGAAAATAAATCGAAAAAGTATTCAATCATACCAAATAAATTTACATATATAAAATATAATATATTAAGGTTAAAAACTACAAACCATTAATTATTTTTGTTGGGCCTTGGGATTATGAAATAAGTAATTACAATTACAAGCTAATAAATAATTAAAACTCTAAGTTTCAACTTCCTAACCTATTCTAATATTTCTATTGAAACTAAATTAATTCCGACAAACTTGAATAGCAAGACACAAGATATTTCAACGATTGTGAATAGCAAAATATAATATGTTAAATATGTTTCTTCTCATATGATTTAAATTTCTTTTTTTGAATATTTAACCTTTTATATACTCTATTCTTGAATCAAAGCTTGATTAATATATTTTCACTTGTGTAATTTATATTTTTTTGTCTTTGCTTAATTTCTTTTACGCTGATGTACAATAGTACGGTGGATCTCTATTCTGGCCATTTTTCATGTTTTCTTGATTCATCACCCTATAAATAGTGAAAATATTTATAGATTTTGCAAAGTCCATACAAGTATACATATGTTATCACATTCTAACTTTTATTAGCGATATTTACATGACATTTAAAAGAATACCAAAAAGTAGCCGAACCGACTAATACCGAAGAAAGCACTCCGCTCGTTCGTAAGCCCCTTTACAGATATGGGCGAGCCAGGAACTTACTTTGAGTATTTATGATTGAGATGAGTGGGACGATTTTGAAAAGTTTAATTTTTGTTATACAAAATAAGTAATCAAAAGTTTGATATGTTATAAATTTTGTAAAATATCGATCATTAACACTCCTAGTAATTTATAAGCCAAATAAGATAGCATTATCGTGTATACTGCCGATTGATTAAACAACGTAATGTTTGCTTCCTGAATCAAGTATCCATCACTTGTTGGCTGTTCAGAAAAATTTGTCACGATCCATGTTCTCTCTTTATACCGTCATGACGGCACCTAATTCGTACGACTAGGTAAGCTTAACATTGCGGAAAAAGAAAAAAATATAAAAGCTATCAACTAACAAGTAAATTTAAACAAGGAAAAGAGATGCCGCTCGACATTCACAATAATCACTTTCGAAAAGCATTTAAACTCTCCCAAAATTCGGAATATCATAAGTCACAAACTATATAAAAAAAATAGTGCTTTTAAACTCCAGAATCTATCAAAAAAGAAAATACAAGAAGTCTTTAAAATTGAGGAAGAGTAGATAGGGACTCCTAGATCCACGTACGCGGAAGAAATACCTTGAAATATCTACAATCGTCTCGCCTCACTAGTAATGCAGCTGATGTGAGGTACCTTGATCTGCACATGAAAAATATGAGTTGAAAATGGCATGAGTACACCACAACCGTATCCAGTAAGTGTCAAGCCTAATCTCGGTCGAGTAATGATGAGATTAGGTAAGGGCCCTACTGGTATATATATAATGAAATGAAAGAGAATTAAATATTGCAGAAAAGGATAAATACTAAAATTTAACGAGAATGAAATCACAGAAAAACAACAGCTTAGTATACAGAGATAACAATAGGGGATCTCCCAGGATATTGTCTCGTGGTCTCAAATGTAAAGGTGCAGGGGGATCTACCGGAATACTGTTTCGTAGTCCCAAACATAATGTACAGGGGATCTACCGAAAATCCCCCTGCATATTTATTTTGGGACAACGGAACTGTATTTCGGTAGATTTACGTTTGGGACTACGGAATACCATTCTGTAGTTCTAAAGTAAATTTGCAGGGGGATCTGCTAGAATACTATTCCGTAGTCCCAAAGTAAATATGCAGGGGGCCTACCGGAATACCATTCCATAGTCCCAAAATAAATATGCATCTCAAACAACAGAAATAACAGTTAGAACAAGAAAACCACAATTTAGGCTATGACCGAGTCAAGGAAGAACAAGAAATTTCACAAAACACGCTACACAGAATTCACATGGGCAGTTATGGCACGTAGGCATGTTTCTCTAAACTAAAAAGGATAATTACATAGGCTAATGTAGCAGAAAAATGGATAATTTACTTAATAAAATTGGAATTTTTCAACAAATAGCCCGTGTACGCATTCGTTACCTTACATACACGTTGCTCATATATCAAACAGTACCAAATCCTAAGAAAATTTTCCCACACAAGGTTAGGCAAGCCACTTACCTTGAACCAAGCTCAAATAAATTCGAAATACTACTCTTTCCACGAATAACCAGTTCTAGATGGCCCAAATCTAGAACGTAAATATAGCTACAAACAACTAATTTAGCTAATGAAATCAAAGATAAGGCAGGAAAATAAAAAAATGCCCGAAAATCCTCATCAGGACCACGTCTCAAAATCGGGTAAAATTTACCAAATTAGAACACCCATTCACTCACGATATCACTAGTGCAAAAATCATCTAAATCTGATGTCTAAATCCCACTCAAATCTCATATTTTTGGTTGGAGAACTTTTTTCCCCAATTTCCCAACTTTCTCACTTAAATTCATTAATTTAATGAAGAAAACAACTATGGAAATGAAATATGATCAAAACAGGATAAGGAATCGTTACCCAATGATTTTCTCTGAAAAATTCTCGAAAAATTGCCTTCCTTCGAGCTCTAAATCATATTTTGTGAAATGAATTCCAAACCCTCGAATCTGTCCTTTTCTACCTACCGATTTTCAAACCTGTCGGGCCAAGGATCGCATCTGTGGTCCCGCACCTGCGAAATTTCCATCGTAGGTGAGAATTTTCACTTAAAGCACCTCGTCCGCATTTGCGATCAAGAGGTCGCATCTGCATGTACGCACCTGCGGACCCTTGTCCGCTTTTGCAGTCCCAAAGCGCTCCTGCGATTCCAGATCTCCTTCCTATTTTAGCTTATACGGTTCCACAACTGCTTATGCGGATCTACACCTTCTCCTTTTCATAATAATAAGGTAAGCATCCAACTCTTTATCCAGAGCTACTACTTCAAGAATCAACTGAGCTCAGGAAGTCAGGTTAAGGCCTCGACTTTGACAGGGGAGAATGCGGCCTTACACATGCGTCCCAAAGTGCGGAGGTGTAAAAATACCGGTGCAACAACTTCATCAATTTTCATAAGCCTCAAACCAATCCGTTAAGTACCCGAAACTCACCCGAGGCCACCCAGACCTCAAATGAAAAAAAAAATTCTTTTGCTTTCATTAGAACTTTAGGACATTGTACATAGAAAATAAAAATACGTTATCATTAGAATTTCTTCTGTAGGCAATCAAAATTGAAACCCAAAAATATTTTATTTTATCTTTTTCATTGTTATTCCGAAATATTACGTCAGGATATCAAATGAAAATTTAAAATATGTTTATGTGGTTTATTCTTTAGATTTCCTTGTTTAAAAAAAACTAAAAGAAAAATAAAGAATCAAAATTTATTTTCTCTCTTCTAGGATATTCCCTTAATAGAGCATTTGTTTCAAAAGAAAAAAAAACATGCCCGTTAAGCTTGAGTTTAGAATATGTAATAGAACATTAAGTCTAGAAAATTTAAAAAAAGATTTGCTTCTTTTATTTCCCTTTTCTCATCAGAGTAGTCATTAAAGAAAAAGAAAAAAAGAAAATGTCAGTTTGTTTACCTTATTCTTGATCCTCCAGAACTATGCAAAGATCTGATTCAAGCGGGGTCATAATACACAGGCAACCTACATAGGGTTCGATCGAATTTTTTTTTTTAAAATGAGCAAAAAAGAGGGGTAAAATAGAAAAAAAAGAAAAAAAAAGAAAAAAAAAAGAGGTAGAATTGTGGGATGTGAGAAATGAGAAGGAAGAAAAGAGTGATAATCCGAAAGGAAAAAGGAGAAAGGAAAATGAGCGAGTTAAACAAGTGCGAGGAAAGAAAAGAAAAGAAAGGAGAGAGGTTGAAATGAATAAAATGGGATGATGCCAACTGATCTTTGTACGCTCAAAGTCATTTTAGAACCGATAACTGTGGCTAGGTGCATTGCACGTAAAGTGAAATTACCTTATGTTAAATTTCCTAATGCTAACGTGATGGCTTCATGTTGTTATGATCATATAAGAAAGGTGGTTGGTTTGTGGTTTTAAATTGGTAACTCTTCTCTACAACACAAAGGCAAAAGACAATGGCAGAGAACAACAAAAATGAGTGGGTTGATGCCAATGCCCGAAATCAGCAGATTGAACAGGACAACGGGTTGGTAGAAGAGGTAAAGATGTTGGGACAACTCGTGGTAGACATGTATTGGGCATGGATGACTAGAAAAGCACCACCCCTGCTACCACCCATCTTCCTAGACGTTGTCCTTACCCAAACTCTATACACAATGCCAGGTGATCCTCCACCCTCTCCATATATACCCGCTTATCACAACTTTCCCAACCGCCCTAGTAACTCCATCATTCGTCGTCCAACTATCTTTTCCCAAAAGTGCCCTCCGGACACATCCACTGTTCTCAATAATGAACACCCGCCCAAAGCTCATAATACCCAATATTACCCCTCTGAGGTTGCTCACAAGGTCCCCAACTCGCACAAGCAAGGCCCACAGGATGAGCCTCATGTTGAAAATGGAGAATCCACATAAAGAGAAGGGTCAGATGGGATACCCAGGAAGCTGAAAGCGTAGAACAGTCCTTAAGGGACAAGCAAGGAATGAGGGGTCATGGTATCGTGGATTACAAAGAACCGTTCGTGTCTCCTGACATTCGCCTACCCATGGTGTTTAAAGTACCAAAATTCAGCTTGTATGATGGATCTGGGGATCCGATAGCCCACCTGAAGGTTTATTGCAATGAAATGAGTAAGTGTTACAGAGAAAGATGACCTGATGATGGCATATTTCAGTGAAAGCCTAACTGGGGCATATTTGCACTGCCATAGTCGTCAAAATATTGATAAGTGGTTTACATGACTTTCAATGCAAATTAAGTGTTACACCAGACCGCTCCTTGCTATCTGATATGGGAAAGAAGTCGGAGGAAAGCTTTAGGGAGTTTGGGCTCAGATGGAGGGAGCAAGCTGCTCGAGTCAGTACCCCGATTGGTGAAGAAGAAATGGCTGAGCTTTCCCTACGGGCCGCAGGTGCGGAATTAGCTGGAAGCAGAGAGTTATTTCAAATTCGGGATATGGCCATTCTTCTCCCATTTTTCATTTGGCATGGGCGATTTTGGAGAGCTTCAATGGGGATTTTTCATCATCAGTGACAAGGTAAGATATCCTTACTTATTTTGAGTTAAATATATCAACTAAGTATATATTTGAGCATGAAATTTGTAGAAAACTAGGGGTTTGAGGAAAAATCTAAAAAATTAGTATTCTTGGATTTTGACCACGATTTTGGGTATGAAATTTAGAGAAAATTTTATAGTTGAGTTCGTGAAGCGGTGGGTAAACTTATTCTTCATAAATTTTGGAAATCTGGTACGTGAGTCCGAGGGAATTTTTGTCACCTTTTCTCATGCAGGTCCTTTGATTCAGTAATTGCATTCATCTTGCTTTCCCAAGGGCTGGATCCCAATCTAAAACTTTGTGATCTCAAGGTCTTATAGATGTATAACAGATTCCTCATCTAGTTCTAAATGGTAAATTTGTTAGATCATCCAAATATAAAGTAAAGTACTTGTGCCCAAGGTACTTATAACCTATCACCCCTAATTTTATAAAATTGATCATCAAGCCACGAGTTGTTCAGACGGGAGAAAGAGTGCAAGAGAAAGCATTTATGCCAGAATACCAACTATTGTTTGGGTTAGTGAACAAGGTTCTGCTACCTAGGGCCGAGGGGGGGTCTATTGACTCTATAACACACCTAGTTCTTATGGAAGCACTGAACTCCTACTTCTCCATCAATCTGCCTTGGATTATGATTGAACATACAAAGAAGGTGACAGATTTCAAGGATTAATCACGGTCTCCCCTATTGTTTTCTCCTCACTAATGTACTTGAACACTTTGAGGTCTCTTTGGGAAAACCATATGTGCGGACCCGAAAGCAAATGTTCATAATGAAAACCTTAGAGGAGTGTGAGTGTGTTGTCAAGAAGGGAGGTGTAGGAAGCAACTCCACTATCTCTCAGCTGATAGACTCAAGAGGCTACCAATGAAGAGATTAAGTGTCTGAAAGTACAAAATACCATCCTAGAGTCTAAGCTCACTCAGTCAATCAAGGAACCTGGTTCTTCCAATGCTCATGGAGAAGATGTTTCTTGTTTGAAGGTTGAAAATGGTAAGCTCAGAAAACAAATGGAGAACTTGTAAGAGCAGCTGACCAGTGATCAAAGGTCTGCAAATGCACAAATGGATAGCCTCATCAAGGCTCTGACTTCATAATCCTTCCTACTCTCCATCTAGTGCCCCCTTTCTTGTACCTTTTCCCTGTCTTCTCATAGTCATTCATTTTTTGTTGATCTTAATTAATGATTATGGCACTTCAAATTAGGTTTTTTTATTTTCAATATCCGTGTAATTATGGTACTGCTACTCCTCTATATTCTTTCTCTTTATAATTAAGGAGCATCGCTGACTATTTTATGCAATGTTATACTCTCGTGTTCTACTTTTAGTCATATTGTGTGTACATAAGTGACATGAATTAATGTTGCTGGACATCTTTATTTCATATGCCTTCTTATTTTTTTTATGATGCCAAAGGGAGGAAGAAAATTGAGTGGGAGGGAGGAAACAGGTTTAGGGGGAACATGTGAAAATCTTGTTCTCAAAAGCCAACATCAATTATAAAATTTTCATAATCAAAAAGGAAAAAATTAATAAACAATGCTAGTTTGGTTTTGATAATTTGTAAAACTTCATGAACGAATCAGATAAGGAACTTGATACATTTTGGTTCCTTGTGCTCTTTGCATCATACCGTGTTGACTGGTTTAATTCTTAGGAAAGTCAATAAGGGAACAACAGAGGGAACATATAGGATCCGTTTCTCAGGTCGTTGCGCAATTCAATTGTACTATTAAGATGCTGCACTATACTTGCAACAGAACAGCAGAACAATTGCATTTTGGTTAATCGGAAATGCCCTAGTAACAACTCTCATGATATCTTATATATATACAACATGTTACAAGGATTTGACCTGACACTTGCAACTACAAAAATACATAATCTCTCAAGTATGTAGCCGTCTTTGTTTCCCTTATGTGCATTGAAGAACAAAACAGCTACAAAACAAAGGATCAGACCCCACAATTGAATATGTCGTGTGTCCTTTAGTGTTGATGTATCTTCGCCTTATGTTATTATTTATAGTTCCTACACAGCTTTTTGAAAGCATTAAGTAGGACATTATTTAACCATCATTGCTTTTGGTTATTGACTAGAGTTGGTCAAGAGAGTGACTTTATAATAGAGTTATTACAAAGAGCTTACAATAGAGTTATTGTAAGAGGTGAGGGGTTGAGAGTTTAATTCCTATATTGTAATAGGATACAATCCAAAGTTTGCTCAGTTAGTGGAGCTAAAATTTTACGAGGGTAGATCGTTGTTTTTAATCTCGTGAGCTGACAGTTTTTCACGTAAATATTATGTGTTCTTTATTTATTGCTGCGTGCGTACTGTGAGAACTGATAGAGAACCTGTTTCTCTGTACAGTTTGGTTGACCCTCAATTCTATCTATATATTATCGCGTTCTAACTTCTATTAGAAACTTTTACATGAAATTTATAAAAAATACTAAAAATTAACAAAACCGTATTGTTACTGAAGAGAAACCGTGATCCATCACTTCTAACCTATCTGATAAATTAATTTTTCTAATATATCAAAAAAATTAAACTACCTAATTTTTGCTTGTTGAATCAAGTATCCATCACTTGCAGGCTTTTCAGAAAATCTCTGATGAAATTAAATATCGTAGTTGTCCGATACATTTTGGATGAAGTCGCTTTTGCTACTATGTGACCATGTTACAAGCTAGCAAGTTAAGTTAAGAGAATTCTTGGGATAATATAAAAAAACTTTAGTATGTTATATATAACTTAAACTCTATTGCATGTAATGGAGTCCGAGCTCGTATATTTGTGTGTGATGTAAATTAGTTATTTCTGTAATAAATATTTGATCCTTCGTGCCTAAAAAAAAAAAAAAGTTAAGTCGATGGAGACGATATATGCTCTCTTTTGGAGACAAAATTATTTTGATTAAAATCGTTTATGGTCGCGTTGCCTGCTGAAAGTTACAGGTTCTTAATTAGAGTATAAAATTATGTTGCTATAAACGAGGCATATAGAAACATAGTACAGTAAAGCCAAATTGATATAAATAGAAGATGCATCTAATTTTCTTGGTAAAATTAAGTACAAAGTCACTCAACTAATGCTGGTTTATTTATTGTTTACATGCAGTCCTCCAAAGGCTGTTTTTAAGTTGATTGAAAGGTTTCTTCAATATAATTCCTTCCTTTGGGGAAAAAATGTGTATTATGTATGAGAGTTTTCATGTTCAAAATGCTATCCTTAGGACTGAGTCTGTACTCAAGACTTTAATGGCGAACTTTTGTGAAGCATGGAGATTTCTTTTTTTATTTTTTTTATTAAACGAAAAACAGAAAAAGAGGAAAGGAAGTATTCGTTCGTTATTTCATTCATAAACTACCGTTGCTTTCTGGCTTGAGGCAATTTTTTCATTAGTCTATAAGTCCACTATTTGCACCTTTCAGGATGGTTACCTGCACTTAATTTTCAACTGAACGTTATTTTTACACTGTCAGTAGATAAAAGCTACTCTCCATGCGAAATTGCCTTATTACTCTCCCAGTCGATAGTGAACTATAACTACTGAAATCAAAATTAGAAGAAATTCCTGAATCGGGGACTGGCATCGAGAACAACACATTTTCCTTCTCAGAAATGCTACACTAACTGCTATTGATTCTCTCAGCTGTTTAGATGTCGCGGAGACCAATCTGCAGCTAAGCAAGTGAAAAACAGTATGGACGTTTACTCTATGTTGATGGTGACAACCTTTTTTGGTCTTCCACGTGTAGGCTCCGGCTGATTATTGCCATTTGGTCTCAGACCTCCATATGTATCTCCAAACCCAGGATTCCAATTCGTTAACGAATGATTACTTGTTCCTGCAAAACAATAATGCACAATGCAAAAAGTATGCATGAGTATTGGATATCAATTAGGATGAAAGTGGCAACACCCCTGGGGCTGAAAAACCATGTTTTAAAAGGTCACGGATCTTTTTGTAGATTATTTCCTGAGCCAGCTCTTTCCTCAAAACAAAGACCATTATTACATGCTAGTAAGTTTCACTACAGAGGCATAGTACATGTTCAATATTGTCCCTATTTATAGAAGTATATGTCCGGATATGGTGAGAGAGAACAACAAAAGGAGCAAGCATGTCAAGAGCACCACAAACCGTTGCATTTGTTAGGTCACCTTAGTACGACCATACACGTGTTAAGTGTCACGCACTAACTGTGTAGAAAGTTATTGTATCATTCGTCCATACTAGATTAATACTTTGGGTTCGATACTTAAGTTCTTCTGCATTAGTATCAGAGTCAACCTTTGATAAGCCCGTGTCAAATTCCTAAATTTGCATTCAAGTCTATGTATGAATCACAAAGATCGAATTACACATGCAGAAGCATGTTGGGATGTATAAGTGGCCTATGTAGCAGAAGGTTGTTGAGATATATAAGATCTCACATTAGGTGTAAAAGAGCACCCAAAGACAAGTTATATACATCTTGAGTCAATCCACCCATTATTTTAACCCATTGCTTTACAATTTTATATACAATATTTAAAGCACATAGTAGATATTATATATATACAATCTACACGTCCTATAAAGCTTGGAATTCCATTTGGACATTGTCACTCCAAGACGATGTTGATCATATAAGATACCATTATCACTTGGCCATGTTTCATAATGTCAAAAGTTCTGATTGTTCATTGGAACTATTTAACCCCCCCCCCCCCGCGCTTTCTTGTTCCCGCTCTCATTTCTTACCCTGTTTTGCTTTTCCACTTCTGATAGTGATACTACATAAACTTAAGCAATTTTGTATAGATGATTTGGATTGTCATAACTAAGAATGAATATGGGAAACAAATGTTTGCTTAATGCTTTCCACTCCATTATGTTGTCAAATCATGAGCGAAGTGTCAAACTTAAGTACTTGGAATCAACAAGAGATTACCAGCAGATAATCCTACAGTATTTTCTGCCAGTTCTAGCACTGACGGAAGCAAACATGACTGGCTTCTAGAATCTTAGCGAGACACAAATATTCTAAACAAGTCAATTTCCAAAATGGATCTTACCATTGAACTAATTTCTAGTTTAGGACCACAATAAAACCTGCAAAACTTTACTAAAAATAAACTGCAACTAAACTAAAATCATGCTAAATATAACTTATAAATTATAATCATATCTTGCCAAGGATCTTTTACTCTTAAAAAGGGGTTCCCTTTTTTTTTTTGGTAATTAAAATTTTTATTGATCAACAAGTACGGAATTTACCAAACCAAGCTGAACTAACACAAGCAGCCATCCGAAACGACAACTAGTAAAACTAAAGCACTCTGCCTGTAATTGATGGATTGAGAGCTCACCTCCTAGGGAGGATATCTCCCAATCAATAAATTAGTTACACAGAAAGGAAACTCATCTATGAATCAGCACTAAACTAAAACTCCACGATTGCACCAGACTTCTAATCCCTGGAGAAGCTTTAACATTACAGAGATGAGCAATGTTTCTAGTAATACTGACTACTTCCCTACTGATTCCTTCAAATATCCTTTGGTTTCTTTCCATCCAAAACAGCATGACCGACTTCTACATAAATCATTCTAAAGATTTGGGATGTGATCTGTCCTTGGCACTCTTGACAGCCCATTGTATTTGCTGCTAACATGTAGCTGCTGAAAAGGGTTGACTCTTCATCCAAACCTAAAGCTTTAGTAAATCTACAATTTCCATATAAGTGATCTCTACATTCATGTTGAGTTTGACAGAGAGCACAAGAGATCTACCAGTACATACCTGCTAGCGAGCCTACCTGCAGTAAGTAACTTGCAGTGCAACATTAACCACATTATTTAAAATGTGTTTCTTTAATAACCTTAAGTATCTTTGAGGGATAACATCTTTTGTTCTCACACGAATATCCTGATGCCTACTGAAAATTGAGAGATTAAATTAAGTAATATGTTAGAAGATATTTAGCTTAATATAGCATATAGTATTCTTCCAAATTCTGTCATATTTAGAAATATTTATGTTTTGTTGTTCTTCTTATTTAATGACTCTCCTTATATAATGTAATCCAAACTTGCCTTATTTCTAGTAGCCTAAACTGCTTTATGTGGAACTCCTTAAATATCATTTACAATCATATCAATATAATACAAGGTCTCTCTTCTTCCACCTATTTTCACATAGTATTAGAGACTTTAGAATTTTTGTAGTGACATAAATAACTTCACCCTAAGGTGGACGGTCTTACACCTATACCGACAAAGTTTTTCATTCTTTTCATAATTTCACTACTCTTATCTCCTATCTGAAACCAGTTTGGGCGCATCAATCTTTCCTACTATCACTTTTGACATTGTTTTGATACCATGTATCACGTTTCAATGTTCACATTAGTCCAGGGGTGATATTATTCGTCCACATCTATTATCTTGTGAAGTCGACAGCCATCCCAGTTAACTGACATATCATCATCACAACAAGTCAACATCTCTAGTAGGCATCATATATCATTGTTACAGTTGAAGTGTGTGACCATCTCATCTAAAAGCTTAAGCTGTCAGAGAGAACATACATTTATTTACTTAATTATGTCTTCAACACCCCCGCACGTGCGGACTTGATTCTTTTTTATGAGCCAAGCACGTAAAAATTCTTTTTGATATTGGGTGGTGAGACTCAAACCCATGACCTTTGCCTACTCTGATATCATGTTGAAGTGTGTGACCATCTCATCTAACCACCACTTTAATAGGTATTAGCACATACTTCAATATGGTACCAGGGTAGGCAAAGGTCCAGGGTGCGAGTCTCACCACCACCCAATATCAAAAAGAATTTTGCACGTGCTTGGCTCATAAAAAAATCGAACCCGCACGTGAGGGAGCATGTTGAAGACATAATTAAGTAAATAAAAGTGTGTTCTCTTTAAGAGCTTAAGCTTTTAGATGAGATGGTCATACACTTCACCAGTTACATCTCTACCGAATCAACGCCAGGAATAGCCGGATGTGGCCAAGCTGGCAGTACTTGTTCTTGTTCTAGTTAAGCCGGCAGCAGCATGTCCTCAAATACAACCATGTTTCGCAGCTTCATTTTGGTATCACATCCTAGCTGTTTTTGTTTCAAGGCATTGCCAAGTTATCATTTCTTGCATATTCGACTTGACTTTTCAGTTATAGTTTACAAACTCAAATTGCTTCATTACCTTGAGTTTGGAAAAGTGGGTTGGAAGTCGAGAACATTTATGTAATAACATACTAGGATACATCAAGATTAATAATACAGAACATTCTTAATTCTATCACAATTAATGATCTCTGTACTTAGGTAATTTCCCTTAATAATGTTACTTATTTCATGTAACTTAAACTTATCCAATTCCGAGTAGCTTAAAACTTAAAAAAAAAACGTTATTGTCTGCCACCAGTTCAATACAAGTTATTTCCACAATGTCTAATAATTCCTATTATTATTTATTCGCGGAGAAATTGAGCATATATGCAGGAAGAATAAGGTAAGAAATCACCACCTCTCTTAATCAGTGGCTTTCCTTAAAAAGTGTTGGTCAAATTGAAATAAAATATTTGATACTATCACTACATGACTAAAGCTTTTTTGACCTATCTGCATGCAGAACATGCTCATCAAATAAGGTCGTTTAGTGTCTAACATTTATAAGATACGCAAAGCTAGGGGAGACTCCTACTCTGACAAAAACGTATGGTACGAACAAATGGAGCCCATCAACACATGCACCAATAAACTCTTTAACAAGAATAAAGGAACGCATATATTTCAGACTAACCTGCATTTGCATGAAGATCTAACCCATTGTTCCAGCCGGGCAGATGCTTATCAGCATTCCCTTTCCAAGTCTGTTCAAAACTAGCTAATTCATCTGGACGATAATAAAAAATATTAGATGACATTTAATCCACTGTTAAATGAAACCTTAAAACAGAACATCTAGGGATATTACACCTTCTTCTATATTATGCAAAGCCTGCATTGAGTTCACCTTGCCATCAGAATCAAGCTTCCTTGTGAGTGAGTGTCCCTGCAAGTGCCAAGAATAAATAAGACACTTACAGCTTGTATTTCACCAATTAGGTTGCTATGCCAAAAGTTGGAAATCAAATATTAACAGAGAAAAATAGATTCGGTGAAATCTTAGTGAACATCATTCGGCTAGACCATTTTAGAGCAAAGCAATGTGGTTGCAGTTATCAAGCTCCGAATCTCTTTTTCTTCCACAGGGACAAAGTGGTGGGAAGTCCTGTAAATTCCTGAAGTTTGATGAGACAGAACGCACCTTTTTGCGTGTGCACATAAATACTAAACATAACAGATAGTCAGATACTGGATAATGCATTAAGGTTTTACATTTAGTTACTTAAGGCTACATTTATAGTTGCCATGTCAGCAGATCTGGCCCTTCTGGAGGTCACACAATTTAGTGTAAATGATCCAAAACTTTTAGGAAATTCATATTCATAGTTCATGCCTTCTACTTCACTAGATTGACTTTAACATATACACCATATTAAATTTCTGTAATCATTTAAGAACACAGCGGGGAAAACAAACTACTAAACATAGCAAAATACCTTGTCGTGAATGCCCCTAGAGATTCTATGGGTTGCTTGACCAGTTGTGATATCTGCTTGTTTGCTGTCCTCTAAAATCATCTGCTTCACACGTGGAGTTAGAACCAGGAATGAGAAAGAACTACGGCTTTAAGTTAGAGCTAACGGACATCAATGTAAAGACAACGTACTCCATCGCTTCCCGTCCTACGCGTGGTAGTGGCGGTGTAATAGGCCCCATTTATCCCACCATATGTTACTCTTCTATAGCTAACACTCTGAGTCTGGGCTTTTGCTCCTTCATTTTTCTTCGCTTTCAACCTATGAGCCACGTCTTTGCTTAGGCTTTTGCTCTTGTTATGATCTGCTACATAAGCACAGTGCATTTGCACCAGTTAGGATGCTACAAAAATGATCGAAAAAAACATACAACTCGGGGACAAAAGAAACAAACTAGAACCAACGCTTACCATCTGGTTGGTCATCAGGATGCTCAACAAGTGGATTTGCATTACTATAAGCATTAGTTTGAGCTTTTTCTTTGCTCATTCTGGAACCATTAACACCACAATTTTCTTCTTCTGCTTCTCCCCCAACATCTCCCTCATCATCAGTATCTAGCTCTATAATGACTGGGTCCTTTGATTTAGCAACTGGCTGTGTATCAGCTGGTGGAGTTCTATGATGTAACATGGACGACTCTGATGAGTTTTCAGGTGGACAAGTCGCGGACGAGTCATCAGATGGATCTTTTCTTCCAAAAATACGGGACATCACGCCTCGAAGTCTATCCAATGGACTACTGGAGGAGTTGGAATCTTCTCTAGAATCTCCTTCTCTCTGCATAATTTTCTAATTTACCTCCGAATTCCAGATTAAAACATCAGAACGTCATCTATAAAATAAAGATACAGTTTTTGCAAAGAACAAAACACCAATTTAGTATGTATATTAAAGCATAATGATCAAAGATCTTTGTATGCGACAATTTGAAGTAGTAGATAAGAAACGACAGAAGTTAATAACCGTTTATGTAACCCAGTGGTGAAGGTACATAGAGTTAAGGCTGGTCAACTGACCACCCCTTGTCGAAAAATTACCCCTTGTCGAAAAATTACACTATATATGTATAGGTAAAATATTAGATTTTAATGGTATATAACATATATTGAAAACCCTTTATCTGGAATTTTTTTACTTATTTCAAGTTTGAACACCCTAAATGAAATTTCTGGCTTCGCCACTGATGAGATGTAACCTACATAAAAACCTCGTCAATGTTTGAAAAAAATAGGCATACATTTTCTTTACAATCTATAGCTAACTGACAATAGATTTTGCAAAAGTATAAAGTATTAAATGTTTAAGATACTCTTCATGCATTCGCATGTATCCCCTAGAACTTGATTCTCGGCAAATCTATTGGGATCATCATCCTCCCAATCATAGACATCTAATTACTTATAGAAAATACACACACTATAATTTTTTTCCAGTTCCTTTCATTCAATAATCAGACAAGTTGGGGTTGACTCCAGTGGCGGATCTAGGGGGGCGCAAGGGTGTTCACCCGAACACCCTTCGCCGAAAAATTACACTGTATATATAAGGTAAAATCTATTTTTTACCTCTATATATTCAGTTTTGAACACCCTTAACAATATTCACTAGGTACAAATTTTTTTTTTGAACACCCTTCGTCAGGATTCTGGCTCCGCCACTGGTTGACTCTATGAATCTCCACTATCCATGTCACTCCATTCATTGTATCTCAATCCAATATTATACAAAGGCAACAACAACAACAAAAACAACAACGCCTTAGTTCCAGCCAAACTAGAGTCGGCTATATGAATCTCACTAACCATGTTTCTCCATTAAAATCCCTTTTGGGCAAACATCATACAAAATAAAAATAAATTAAAAAGTACCAGAGATTCTCTATATTTTCTAACGATTGTGCTCATTCATATCTATTAATGTCCGCATCTCTGCTACACTTCTTTCAACAGGCAAGGTTTGCTATGCATTCCAGGCATTTAATTATCGAATTTGGAAAGAAAAAAAAAATATGACCAAGTGCCCGTATCATTCTTTCCAACAATTCTACTAGCAGGTTTCTAGCATTGGATCATCACTAAAGCCAGAGAAGTTGAAGAAACACATGAAATTCTCTATCACATTCGGAGTATTTACGTATTAATAAACGCACATGGATAAAGATGATGATAATAAATAAATATACCTCGATACAGAGTTGAATTCGGACCGATTTGAAGAAGACAGAGAAGATAACAAACTGTTGAGTGAGAAAAACAATGGCCGGGAAGAGCACTGATTCTATGTGCATAGGGAAGTGGGCAAGAGTGACGCGTGTCAAGGGCCTAGATCCTTCCCTTTTGACTCTACGTATACGTATTGAACTAAGGTCGTACGACAGGAAAGAAGTGAGGATTAAAAAAAAGGAAATTACCATATATGTGAACCCACAAGATAAGTTAGTATAAAAGTTAAACAATTTATCAAATATTATAGTATTAGCCAATTAGTTATTTATAACTAAAAGAATATTATTATTTTTATTTTCTTTTGAGTAAGTGTTGGGAATAGATTTGATACATCTTAAGAATGCAAATCTCAATCTAGGGATGATTTGGAAGAGTTTTGAGATAGTTTTGTGAAAAAAAAAATAAATTTAATTTTTTTGGAAAAATATAAATTCTCTAGAATGTCCTAGTATGGTATCCTTGATATTTAGTAGACATATCTAGATGTTCCAGAATGTTGTAGGAATATAAGACTTATCTAGATATTCTAGAGTGTTGTTAGAAGATAAGGTTGCTAGAATCTTCCTTGTACATTATGTAGCATCATATCTAGAATCATCCATAGGCTAGTATAAATAGTGAGTGTCTTGTTCATTTGTAACCAAGCCAAAATCAAGAAAATCTTCTTTCCTAAATAAAGTTCTCCTCTCCAAAACTTTTCTTCTCCTTTGAAAGCTTCCTCTTCCTTAGTTGAATCCTCCAATCTTAGTTAACGATCTTGGGCTAGCATAAGGTTTTTGAATAATACTCTTCTTCTGCTATTCTTTACATGGTATCAGAGCCTTAAGTCGGCTTTTAAATTTCAAGGTCGGGTTAGTGGTTGATTCAACTGGTTTCTCTAAATGGATTTGGGTGGTCGTACTAATGGACTGGGGATGGAGTTATTGAACCAGTCCAACTACAAGGTATGGAAGACTTGTATGGAATCATACCTTGTTGGTGAGGACTTGTGGGAAGTTGTCAATGGGAGTAACACAAGTCCTCCTACTGAGACGCACCGGAAAATAGCAATACGCATAAGAAGTGGAAGCAGGTTAATGCTAAGGCGGAATTTATCCTGAAGAGGTCTATCTCTTCTAATTTATTTGATCATATTATAAGGTGTAAATCAGCTCATGAAATATGGAGGACCTTCGATCGGCTGTTCAACAAGAAGGATGAAGCTCGGCTACAGATTTTGGAGAATGAGTTAGCTAATACCACTCAAGGTAATCTCTCTATCGCCGAGTATTTTTTGAAGGTTAAAAATCTATGTTCCGAAATTTTTCTATTAAATCCGGACGAGGCTATCTCTGAAGCACGAATAAGAAGAATCATTATTCGTGGTTTAAAGTCAGAATATATTCCATTTGTTACATCGATTCAAGGATGGGTTCAACAACCTTCTTTGAAAGAATTTGAGAATTTGTTATCGTCACAAGAGCTACTAGCCAAACAGATGGATGGTGTATCTATAAAAGAAGGAGAAGGAAATGCTCTTGTTGCCGATAAGAGAAACTATAAAGGGAAATCAAGAGATAGCATGCACTTTCAGTCCTCAAGTGGTTCAAGCTCGTCGGGAAAGAAGGGGGAGTCTTCTAGTAACGATAAAAAGCTTTTAAAATGTTACCGCTGCGGCAAAGTCAGGCATATAAAAAGATATTGTAGAGTCAAGGAGAGCAATATGGCTCAAATCAAGAAAGTTGATGAAGAAGAAGAAAAAGAAGAAGATTGGGGAAAGTGTTTCGCAGCAGAGACTCGAGCCATAAATGCCATGGCTTCCATAAATTTTGAAAGAGACTGGATTGTGGATTCAGGATGTGGGCACCATCTCACTGGAGATCAATCTAAATTCTCCACTTTTCACGAATACAACGGGCATGACGTCATTGTTACAGCTGATAATACAGTCCATAATGTGGAGAAGGAAGGCACTGTTGTGATCAATGAGAAGCAAAAAGACGCTATCACCCTTAACAGTGTATTTCATGTTCCAGGTATGAAGAAAAATCTATTTTCAGTTGCAAATGTTGTAGATGCTGGAAATTATTTGCTATTTGGCCCACGTGATGTGAAGTTCCTCCGAAATATCAAGGTGCTCAAGGCGGATATCGTTCACTCAGGTAAGAGAGTTAATGATTTATATGTCTTATCTGCCTCTAATTCATATATTGAGAAAATGAGCAGCAATGATAATACACACCTTTGGCATGCTAGACTTGGACATCTAAGCATGGATAAATTAAAAGCCATGGTAAAATTGAATCTAGTAAAAGGTTTGCCTAACTTAAGAAATTTTAGTAGAGGGGAGGTTTGTGAAGGATGTCAATATGGAAAGGCACATCATCTTCCATTTGACAGATCCTTGTCAAGGTGTAATGCCCCACTAGAACTTATTCACAGTGACTTGATGGGGCCAACAAGAACTTCCTTCATTCTCGGGCTATTCTTATATGCTAATCTTTATTGATGATTTTACTAGATTCACTTGGGTTTATTTTGTGAAGCACAAGTCAGAAGTTTTTAGTAAGTTTGTGGAGTTCAAAGAAACAGTTGAAGGCGAACTCAATTCCAGAATAAGGCGGTTGCGGACTGATAATGGCGGTGAGTTCACATCTTATGAGTTTCTTTCTTTTTGTCGTCAGCATGGCATTAAAAGAGACCTGACATGCGCTGATACGCCACAACAAAATGGAGTGGCTGAAAGGAAGATCCGACACTTAACTGAGACATGTAAGAGTTGGCTTCATGCCAAAAATTTACCTATAGCCTTGTGGGCTGAAGGCATGAAATGTGCAGCGTATGTGATTAACAGGATGCCGCTTTCTCCAAACAATATGAAGTCTCCCTATGAATTAATGTTTGGAGAAAAGCCTAGCGTGAAACACCTCAAGATTTTTGGCTCTATTTGTTATGTTCACATTCCAGATTCTCAGCGGAGCAAGTTAGATGCCAAGGCAAGGAAATGCATCTTTGTCGGATATGATGAAAGAAAAAAAGGATGGAAGTGCATGGATCCTAAAACCCATCTCTTTGTTGTCTCAAGGGATGTCATATTCGACGAAGTGTCTTCATATTATGGAGCTACATTGGATGAAGTGAGTTCAAAAACCTTAAATAATGGAGATTCAAGCTTTCCCATCGCAGGTACTTCTCTAGATAATACAGTTGCTGAGGAGTTAAGAGAAAGGGGGAGTCCCGAACCTCAACAACATGAAACTCAACAAGAAGATGATTCAAGTGGTTCGGGAAGGCCAAAAAGAACTATTATCAAGCCAGCTCGCTTCAGAGATGAAAATTTTGTCAGTATGTATTCATGTTTCTTTGCAGGACCAATTGATGATGAAGAACCTTCCTCATTTGAAGAAGCTAAAGGAGTCGAAGCGTGGGAGCTTGCTATGGATGATGAAATGAAGGCTCTGATGAAAAATCAAACTTGGAGCCTTATACCAAAGCCGAAGGATATACAATCTATTTCTTGTAAATGGGTTTACAAAATCAAAAGACGAGCAGATGGCACCATAGATAGATATAAAGCAAGGCTGGTTGCTCGGGGATTTTCTCAAAAGTATGGTGAAGATTATGAAGAAACATTCAGTCCGGTGGCTAAGATGATCTCAGTCAGAGCTGTGCTAGCCTTGGCAGCCTCGCATAATTGGAAGTTATGGCTACTTGACGTGAAGAATGCTTTCTTATATGGAGAGCTTGACAAAGATATTTATATGGAGCAACCACCCGGGTACATCTCTAGTTTACACCCTGATTATGTCTGCAAACTTAAGAAGGCTCTTTATGGCCTCAAGCAAGCTCCACGAGCATGGTATGGAAAAATTGCTCAGTATCTTCATTTTTGTGGATATGATGCATCACAATCAGATCCTAGCTTATTTGTTAAAAAACAAGGAGACTTGTATATGGTTGTTCTCTTGTACGTGGATGATATGATAATAAAGATGAAGTTGCTAGGCTTCAAGATGAGCTTTCCATAAGATTTGATATCAAAAAGGTTCTTCATCATCAACAGGTAACAATAAAGATGAAGTTGCTAGGCTTCAAGATGAGCTTTCCATAAGATTTGATATCAAGAAGTTGGGAGAACTACACCATTTTCTTGGCCTAGAGGTGACAAACATGAACAATGGTATCTTTGTCACTCAAGAAGGATATGACAAGAAACTTGTTGACAGGTTTGGATTGAAGCAAAGCAAAATATGTTCTACTCCTCTTGAGATAAGTACAAGGTTAAGGCGGGACAAAGGCTCACTTCTTGCAGATCCCAAGCCTTTTCGGGCTCTGGTTGGAAGTCTCCTGTATTTGACTATTACAAGGCCGGATATTGCCTTCTCAGTGAGATATGTAAGCAGATTTATGCAAAGGCCAAGAAAGCTTCACTTAGAAGCTGCAAAGAGGATTCTAAAATACGGATGCTGATTTTGGTGGTGATTTGGATGACCGAAGATCTACATCGGGCTATATATTTTTATGTGGCGGAACAAGTGTTTCTTGGTGTAGTAAGAAGCAAGACTCAGGTTTCCTTGTCAACCACGGAAGCAGAGTATAAAGCACCTGCTCTCACTGCTCAAGAATGTGTATGGCTACAAAGGCTTGTTGAAGACTTGCATCTACCTATATCAAAGCCAACTACAATCTATGGAGATAATCAAAGTGCCATCAAGCTTGCAAACAATCCAGTATTCCATGCAAGAACTAAACACATTGAGGTGGAACATCACTTTATTCGGGAAAAGGTTCTTGATGGAACTATCAATACTTTGGAAGTGCGAAGTCAAGAGAATATTGCAGATAACTTCACCAAGTCACTTGCTAAAGCTTCATTCGAGTTCTTCCGTGACAAGCTTGGAGTAGTTTCCAAAAAATTACTTTAAGGGGGAGTGTGAAAAAAAAATAAAGTTAATTTTTTTGGAAAAATATAAATTCTCTAGAATGTCCTAGTATGGTATCCTTGATATTTAGTAGACATATCTAGATGTTTTAGAATGTTGTAGGAATATAAGACTTATCTAGATATTCTAGAGTGTTGTTAGAAGATAAGGTTGCTAGAATCTTCCTTGTACATTATGTAGCATCATATCTAGAATCATCCATAGGCTAGTATAAATAGGGAGTGTCTTGTTCATTTGTAACCAAGCCAAAATCAAGAAAACCTTTTTTCCTAAATAAAGTTCTCCTCTCCAAAACTTTTCTTCTCCTTTGAAAGCTTCCTCTTCCTTAGTTGAATCCTCCAATCTTAGTTAACGATCTTGGGCTAGCAGAAGGTTTTTGAATAATACTCTTCTTCTGCTATTCTTTACAAGTTTGAATTGAAAATTCGAAGTAGAAGATGAAAATGGAAGAAGATTGTTTGGCTCGAAAGTTAATCGTTACTTTGTAAGCCTGAAACAATCAGAAAATAAGAAAGGGGTAAATCGTAATCAAATATAGTGAACCTAGGTATAAGATCAATGTGATTGTAATGTCAAGATATTAAAAATGAACTTTGAGAGTAATTGTTTATCATAGTTGAGAGAAGACATAGAGAGAGAGTAAGAGAGTCGTATTAGATAATAACACATGGTCCTTTACACAGGGAAGCCTACTTTTATATAGAGATGAGGCCTCCTTACTAAAACTATAAACCGTTGAGGGGTGGTCGTCGTCCGTTTAATGGGGACGCCCAAATACAAACGATGTCGCTCACATTCTTACGCCCGAACTACACCCTCGCTGTAAGGGGCGTATAAGAGGGGTCGTGCCCTTATCACTCGTAAGCGTGGGGAGGGCCACATTCAGCCCCATATGGTTAAGCCATATTTGACCCCATACAGTTAGTCCCTACGCTCGTTGGAGGCGTATGCATTGTACGTCTTCAATTGGTGGAAATGTTGATCCGTTGTGGCGTTGTTAATGCATTGACATGTGGTCTACTTTTTGAATTGAAGTCATTACCGGCATACATCATGATTATACCGGCTCTCGAGATGGATCAGGGGGCGATTTGACGTTTTGGTTTCCCGCACCTTTTTTGACACCTGCCTCTTCGATTTCTGTGTATTTAAGCCATGTAAATAGAGGGAAGGTTCAATTTCTGTTATCTTTTGAACTTCTGAGACTCTCACTCTCTTTTTCATCTTCTCTAAGGGAGATCAATATTTTTTGCTTTGAACCTTTTGAGTTTTCCTTGAAGTCAGTTTCTTTAGTCGTCGACATCCTCATTCTAAGATAAATACATATTATGGCAAGACGAGGCCAACAAAGTAGGGGAGATAGAGATGAGTCCTATTCTAGGGTTTCACCATCTTCGGATGGTGGGAAAAAGGCCCAAAGACCACTCGTCCCCCTCAATGTGGACAACGTTCTTCCCAGAGAGCTTCATGCTCGAAAGGATTTTCCTACAAGATGCCCAACTCCCCCATGGGATCGCGTTCCTTCAATCACATTTGGACAGCCTGGGGGAGGCGTGCCAAATCCCTGACGCAGTGGTCATGGAGACGGCTGGGGAGGACTTTGTTAACGTACACCAATTAGGGTTCTGTGCTTTTTATGAGTACCCATTTCTGATTGGGTACGAACTCCCAATTTACCATCTGGCGGAGGAGCTTTGCCATTTTTATAACGTATATCCAGCTCGGCTTACTCTGTATACCTGGAAAGTGTATCGTATATTGACCACTTACGCGACTCAGGCCGGACTCGACGTCTCGGTCCATCACCTACTGTAGTTGTTTAGCCTCGGCTTTATGAGGGAATCGATGCTGCAGTTGAAGAGTAATGGCACAAAGGGCCTGGTCGTTAGGGCGGATGATAAGCCCAATCGCTGTTTCTGGCTTAAATTTTTCTATGTCCGGACGGAGGACTTGGTGTCGACCCTAGGGAGATTCCCGGAGTTGTGGAATCCAGAACGTGAGTGCTTTTATCCTCATTTAATATTTCTCACAACTCTTGTCCGTTCAGTCTTTGTAACTTCTTCCTCCTCCCCTTTTTTTGCAGCGATGGCTTCTCCACCCCGACCTGTCGCAAATATGAGGTCGTGGGTGGAAAGAGTGATTCCCTTTGCGAAGGAGTGCCATACATGGTCGGCATTCCTCACACGATACGACCCGTCAGGTATTGTGTTCACTTTTAATTCGGAGATTTTTTTTAAGTATTTGTCGCTGGACTTATTTTACTTTGGCAGTTTGGAGCGTTCCTCGGAGGAGGGGAAGGCGGAATGTTGCAGCCCCCTCGGCGGCGAGGATCGATTCTGGGGATGAGTATGTGCCCCAAGAACCTTCAAGCGAGGACGTCCCCGAGGTTGCTCAGCCTGAGGCCGTGCCGATGGTCGAGTCCACGAGCAAGGCGACTCCTTCGCCTCCATTTCCTTCAAACTAATACTGTTTTTTTTTCTTTTTTTTTTCGTATTCATTATATATAATTCACATTCGCCACTTATATAATCATTTATTATAAAATTATTTTAAAGAATAAATTAACAAAAAGTGAATCATTGGCTATAATAATAATAAAATTAACTTATAATTTTATATAAATATAATATATACAAAAATTAATATAACAAAAAATAGGATATAAAATTAAAATTATAAAGATCTTAATATAAAAGTTAATTATATACATAATATATGATAAATTAAAAGTCTAAAAATAAAAAAATTGAGTAAAATAATATTAAATCAAATACAGAGTGATGAATAATGTTGCACCAAATTTGATGCAAAACTATTCATACTCTATAATACAGCAAAATATGGTACTGCGCTTGAAATAAAAGATACACTATTTCTTGCGCCGAATTTGAATTTGGTGCGTAGCATCGAGACGAGGTTGATAGTTGAAACTTGCTCAATTCCCAAGCTAGTTGCCAACTTCAGTCTCAATTTTCAAGTAATGGATAACAATTAACCAAAAAAATATTTCAATAATCAATATTTTAAAGATAGAGAGATTGAGAGGTCGGACACAATGAAGAAAGATATGTGAAAAATAAAGAAGGGAAGAGATATTTATAATTAAGAATAAGTATAATTTTATAGACTTAAGGGTTAAAAATATATTAAGAAGGGGTAGGGGTGAATTCAGCGGTTGGGGGCCAACCGTTGCCAATGGTCGTTTCTGAAAAAAGGTCGTTGGCTACCGATTATTTTTTGAATGAAACCGTAGTTGTTCTTTTTTTTTTTTTTTTTTTTAACCAGGTAAGTCTACTAGGATTTCTGGCGAGCCAAACTGGCCGCTCCAGACCGGATCAACCAACCGTCACACCTAGATAGGGGTATGTATTACAATCGATTTATCGATAAATCGAATTAATTATTTGTTATTGAAATCGAAAAAATAGAAACCTTATTGAAACGATAACGATAAGCATATGTACAAATGGATAATCAATAAGTAATACCGATAAGGGTCAAAATCGAATCGATAAATCGAATGCACACCCCTAGACTGTAGACTCTTGTTAAATGAGTAATTACCTATTTGTGTAGATTAATATAACATACAGAATATATATATATATATATATATATATATATATATATATTCTGCTACTATTTTTAAAGCGGCTATATAATATTATTTTTTCTAATTTATACCCTTTCTTTTACCCTAAGCCCCTTATCCTATTATTTCCGCTACCACATTTAAGGAATGATCGTATTTAAAGATCAAATGAATGAAGTTCAAATTAATGAAAAACATAATTAGCCGTGGTGATGTGTTTTGTTTTGTTTTATTTTTTATACCGTTGGAGTATTGGTGACATACATTTGATACCTTACTTTAGTTTTGTTACATGTGCTTGTTGACACAATTTTTATATTATAAATAGTATTCGTCTTATTTTAGCTTCTTTTTGTCCATATTAATTAGGCGCGTTTATATCAATATACTTTCCGTGGAATCCCGCAAATTTTCTTATTGGTGTAATCGATAAGCCCCTCAAAATCGATAAATCAAAATCAAAAAAATCAAAACCTTATTGAAATTATAACGATAAGCATATGTACAAATCGATAATCGAAAATAATTATCGATAAAGGTCAAAATCAAATCAATAAATCGAATGCACACCCCTACACCTAGATCCCCGTCCCCTTATCCTTAATGCCACCGGTTAACATGATTGGGCCAGACCAATACCTGGTTAAACCAGGACGGGATTAAGCTAGCCCAACCCACCTGCCACCCTTGCTAAAGTCAAACGAAACTTTAAAAATAATAATGGTTCCGCATGAAGTTCAAACTCTTTATTTGGTTTCCAAACGATGATGGTATTTTTTCCGCTACTAGTTTTAGCGTACGCACGTTGCGCGTGTTTCTCGTGCTAATAAAAAATAAAATTTTAAATAAAATAAATAATATTAAAAAAATATGTTTATGTTATAATATAGAATTAACAAAAATTTATAAGCTCCAAAATAATAAATATTAATCGTATTTAGGAGTTTGATCTGCTCTAATAGTTCTTCCTTCAGTTGTTTTTCTTGCTTGCTTTATTGTACAAAAAAGCCATAGGAGTAGCGTTTGATTGAAAGGTAAAAAAATTATTCAACTTTACTTGAGGACTTGGGTACGTACATTTTATGTTACGTATTACAAAAACTATGTAAGATAGTTTACCAATAATTTTTTTTTTAATCTTTACTGATTTTGAGATACCGCTAAAGTAGTAACCTTATTCTGTTGATAACTTAGTAATTGTTAAAAGAAAATAGAATGTCTCAATTGCTTTTTAAAGTCTAAATTCATGCCGCCTTAATATGAATTATCATTAATGTTTTCGGTTTCTTAAAATCAAAACTATGACTTACATGCACTATTTCTTTTGGGCCCTTTTAAATATTAGGCATAAAATTGATGGATCAGTTATTTACTTTAATTTTATTTAAAACACACGTTATTTAATTTTTTTTCACAAAATATATATCCATAAAGCAACATGTAAGAATTATAATACAACAATCGACCATCGGCGCAGGGAAAAGAAAGGCAAACAAAAACAAAAACAAAAACCGCATTAGTTACTCCAGCATAACTCGCATAAAAATTATCTAAACATAAGAGACATATGTACCATAAATAAGCAGGCATGCAATGATATTAAAACAGTAACTACCAGAAATGACTACCATAAGAGAACACAAACTAATCCTCTATGGGCGGTCCTACCACGCCTCACCCACCCCGGGAAAGGAGTACAGAAAATCTAGAAGCCCCTATCCTACAACCCTGATACTAGACCTCCAGACTTTCCAATCAAGGGTCATGTCCTCGGAAATCCGCATCCTGGCCATGTCCTGTCTAATTACCTCTCCCCAGTATCTCTTAGGCCTCCCTCTGCCTCGCCGCACACCGACCACCGCTAGCCGCTCGCAACTCGTCACCGGGCATCGGGACTTCTACTCCGCACATGCCCGAACCACTGAAGCCTCGCCTCTCGCATCTTCTCATCCATTGGGGGCCACCCCCACCTTCTCCCGAATAACTTCGTTCCTAATCTTATCTAACCTGGTGAGCCCGCACATCCACCTAAGCATCCTCATCTCCGCAACCTTCATACTCTGAACATGAGATTTCTTCACCGGCCAACACTACATCCCATACAGCATGGCAGGTGTAACCACAGCTCTATAAAACTTCCCGTTGAGTTTCTATGACACTTTCTTATCACACAAGACCTAGTTTCAATAATCTTGTTAATTCTTTTAGCGTTCTTTTTCAGCAAGTGTTCCTTGGTAAGACGGTACCAACCATACATCAGGTTCACCTTTTCTCTGTGCTCGTTTTCTGTTGGTGATGCTAAGCCTCACATGAGTATGACAAACACATTACGGAAAGATTTTACTTTGCTTCATTTTCGAAATATTGAGCAAATATAAGAGTCAAATTTTCAACCCTCTTGTTATATGACAGATGGTGTACTCCAAATTTTCAGATAGTGTACTTTCTTCCCCTGTATTTGAGACAATAAAATAAACCACATCGCTGTGGAAAATACTGATATGCCAAAATCACCATTCAAGAAAGCTCAACTATAGAACCACTTTGCACGGCTAAAAGCAAAAGACTTATAGTTAAAACTTCATCTTTGGCAAAGGGTTACCACATATCTGATCTGCAATTTTTCTTGATCAAGTTAGCCATGTTTGGGGGTGAAAAATCTTCAGAAATTTTATCTGCATTTCTTATCAAGTAATCAATTACAACAACATTGTTGTGATACGTGAAACATCAGCATGTTTTATGTTACAGAATCATAATCACATAAATATCAAAATCATGAAATGGCTATATCAACGCATCATCTTCTCCCAGCCTTAGCTCCAATCTGTAGGTTGTTCATCTGCTCAGACCCTGTTATAATCTTGTGATGTGGCTCTCTGCATAACTTGAGAAGATGCAAAGGTCCAGTTCCATTTAGTTAAGCCGGTTAATCAGTTGAAAGCCTAAGGACCTCTATATTTTGTTGCAAAGAAGGAAACTTCAGTTTGGCATGCACATCCCTATTATTCTTGAGCATCAAGGTCAGGTTTTGACGGGTATTCAAGACCATGAAGAGCAGGTATCCGTCTTAAATCTTCTTCAGAGTAAGCTGGAATGAACCAATATCGCTTGTCCATGCCAAACACCTGATCCATATAATACAATCTTAGAACGTTAAAACAAGACATATTTAGCCTTTCTTTATAAATATACAACTGCACCTTAGTCCCAAACAAGTTGGGTGGGCTATATGAATCCTCACATCTCCATTCAAGCTCAATTTGTGTCGTCATTATACCAAATAAAATAAAAGCGAACTTCTCTTTCTAAATATGAAACATATACAGAACATGTAACACGATGAAGGCGAAAGCCAACAAAACTTGATTAAGGGGCTAGTCAGCACCAGTTTGGATTAGACTATAGAATCTAATTTTGACTTAAGTTAGAACCAAGTGCTGAAAGGCATTTAAGTGCTGAAATTGGTAATTAACCGTTGAAGTGTTTTGGTAAAAAAGAGTTGATAAGCACTTTTCCTTGTTAAGAGACTTGTAGCCTGTTTGACTAAGCTGCAAAAATCAGCTTATTTTGAGAAGCACTTTTGCACTTTTCTCAAAAGTACTTTTGTTGAGAGCAGTTTGTGTTTGGCTAATTAGTTTGAAAAGCAGTTCTGAGCAACAATTAGTATTTGGCCAAGTTGTTAAAAACTGCTTCTAAGTGTATTTTTCTCAAAAGTGCTTTTGGAGATAAGCTACTTTTTCCTGCTTCTCCAAAACTCAAAAGTGCTTTTGGCAAAAAAAAGCACTTTAGGCCAAAAATAAGCTTGACCCAACAGGCTATTATATAGCCTTAAAGTTGTTTACACTAACAAGGACATGATTATTACAAGATTTTGAATTTCAAATGGATTCAACAACAACAAAAAACCCAGTGGTTTGCCACAAGTGGGGTCTGGGGAGGGTAAAGATGTTAGCAGCCTTACCCCTACCCCTGGAAGAGCAAAGAGGCTCCTTCTGATAGTTCAAATTGATTCAAATCAAAAAAATTATGTTTCCATTTATTTTTAATCCAAACTTTAATAGATAAGATTATTTTATATAGATAAAAATTATTTTATGATAAGCTTAATTTTAACAATAAATAATTTGTCGATCAACGTCAAACATTAGACGAAAAATATGAATAAAGAATACGCCATAATTAGAAAAACAAAATGCATATATCAAAATAGCTCGAAGGAACGAGGAAAAAAAAAGGAGAGATTCAAAAGAAAGTTGCAAAATACACAACCATACAACCTTATACAATAATACACCATAGAATTTAATAAAATAAGGAGAATTATCTCAACCAAATATTGTCAAGGAGAATATTTGTTGTTGACATTGAAGAGGGGTGACGGAAGTTCAAAAGGGGTGAAATAATATTAAATCAAAAAGAGCATTTTATGTGATTAGGCGGCAAGAGAAGCATGATGCCAATAATGTGAAAAAGACTTGGAATTCAAGGTCTTTCCTCCGCAATGAGTTTTTATGCGGAGTTCAACACTTCACCAAAACACAAAAATCATGCCCTTAACAACCATTTTGGGCACTTAATGCATATCTTAATGCATTCCAATATGTCATGTTCAAGTGACAAGGGGAGTAATAGGAAATAACATATATTTTCCAGAAAATGTGTATAATAAATCTTGTGCTCTTTT